>JAWQFJ010000735.1:70546-93046 GCA_034096865.1 Theodoxus fluviatilis | reverse complement strand
CCCCGCAAAAATAACACAGCTACTAATTGCCTTTCCAGACCAGTCCTGCATACAAGGAGGGGAAGAGCAAATCTGGGTGTCTCCAGGGCTTGTTTACTGCAGCAAACCTCTTGGTTGTGAATCCCTGACAGTAAGACACATTGATGCATAGCTTAGCCTCTGGGTGACAGGAGCCATTCATGAGGGAATAATCATCGATGAATGGGTCCCACATGGAGTTTTTGTAGTCAGGTTTGTCAGGATGCAAAGGCAATACCAGAGAGGTTGAATGGCTTTTCATACCCATACAGGATATGTCAATGTAATATTCATACCTAGTGGTGCCTGGTGGTGCCTCACTAGTGCATTTGAAAATGGGGTTTGGATGGCCGAGAAATACTTTATGCTCGTGATGTGAAACAACCCCCCCCCCCCCCCCCCCCCCCCCAACAAAACGCCTTTTTGTTTAACATACTTCCCTTCTGTGAAAACCTATACCTTCCCTGTGTTAAATTATAAGGAGGAATGAGATATCTAATGAGCTATTTGAAAAACACAATGTGCATGGACCTAAGGCAGATACTACAAAACTAGTATTGTCAAAATGGGGCCTAAAATGGTTTTAAAACTTTGATGCATTGTAGGTTTAAAAAAGGAGACTTTATATTGAGAGATTGCATTTCATCCTTCTATGATATGATTGCATTTCCTCCTGGTAATCCTTTTTGTGTGTGCTGGTGGCCATATAATACCACGCAGAGGCCATTTCATGTCAGTTTGATAATTGTGATTCACATTCTTGCTTTACAATTTTATTCCACTTCCTGCAAAGAGAAGAGTTCAATTTGGAATCATGACCTCCAGGAAGACACAGTTTGGATGTATTTGTAAATCCTACTGTTTCAGAAAAATATGTGTTTGGCTCTAATAAATGCTGCTTTCAAAGAAACTGAATTAAAAAAAAATCATGTGGTGTAAAGGGAAGCAACTGCTACAGGCATCTTTCAAAAGGGAGCTTTGCAGGGAGACCATGCTGAGTGTAGTGTGTGTTAGCAGTAGATTGAAGTCAACTGCTCCATGTCTCTTCACATACAGCCTGCAAAATGCCTCATGATTTTTCTTAAAGGAGAAACTTGAATAAGCTTATAATTAGTGTGAATTTTATTTACTTTTTTAAAACATTAACTAAATGATGTCACGAAAGTATTTGAACTTTTGTATGGGTGGGCCTTCAGCACAGGGATTTTTAATGACATTATTTAGGGATTTAGATTATTTGTTTTGATACAATAAGAAGCATATGAATGGGAGTCCGAGTGGTTGAAAGATTCCAAATGAAATGGGAGTGTGAAGTGACAGAGGAGTAACTATAATTACTTGCTAAAGAGCTCCTGCTCACTTTAAGGAAGTGACTTTAATCTTTGGGAAATGATATGTCATTTGTTTAGAGACTATTGTGCCTTTTTTAATAACTCTTTTTTTTGCAGATTGGAAATGTAAGAACATTGATTAGCCAAAAAAATAATTAAATGTTTTGTTTTGATAAACTGACTGATCCTATTTTTTTTCTGCTGACCATAAACTTTTTTCCAATAGTGCAAAAAAAAGAAAAGGAAAAGAAGAAATAGAAAGAAATTGACAGTAATCAAGGAATTTGGTGCTGTCTCATCTTTCAGCCCCATGATCACTCAGGGAATCCACTTCAAAAGAAAAATTTGATTGACGTTCAATGTGGCCTAGACTCCTTTTAAAAATAAATTAGATTAACAAAATTCAGGTTGATCTTCTGACTTCACATGTATTTTTTTAAGGCTATGTTGCCCTAACCACAACAGTTTTTTCTTTAGGCCTCATCTTGCTAAGTATTTTGATGTCTAAAATTCATATGCAGGGCCGGACCCAGGGGGGGGTTCCAGGGGTTCCGGAACCCCCCCCCTAGAAAAAGCGTGTACCTTGGTTTGAGTTTTTTTTTTAATATATTTTTTGTGTGTGTCTCCAAAAGCAATGCTGCTCTTACCCCTCAAAACAAGGCCCAGAATGCACCAGATTGCGCAGATTTTAACCGTTTTTCATAAATTTTCCGGGGGGGCATGCCCCCGGACCCCCCTAGTTTGCGCGCCTGCTTTGCAGGCGCGCGCTCTTGGCTTCGCCACTTCGCTGATTTGTCCCCCCCAACCAAAAAGGAACCCCCCCCCCCCACAACTCATTTGGTCTAAAATTCATATGTGAACTATTTTGAGATTGTGCTAACTTTCATAATGAACGAGTTGATGAAAATGAACAGTATCACTCAATTATGGACTCATGAAACTGACTGGCTTTTAGTACAAGTGTGTAAACCAAGATTTTCATGTTACATTCATAGTTTCCAAGGACAATGTTTGAAGAGTTGCCTCCCTTGGCTATATTTTCTTCTTGCAAGAGCAACATGGAGTGATCAAAATGTGGCTGTGCCTGAGAGGCAAGGTTAAAGTGTGAAAACAGTTTTTTTAAGCAAATACTGAGTAAGTTATCTGCACATTGTCACATAAGATTTTCTCTGCGAACTTGTTGGTTTTTTCTGGAATGTGCATGAAGAAATAAATAAGATTCTGGTTGAAATATCTCATCTTGTCATTTTTCTTACTTTAGTAATGTTTTCTCATGCACGATCTCAAATAGTATTTGTTTGTGTTTGGTGGAGTCCATGCATGGTTTGCTGTATTTATCTCAGTGGGAAAATAACCACATGACTCAGTTATATGTTGCTATCTTGTCAAAGAAGTTTTTAAGAACATGTATTGATGCACACAATTGCTTTGAAGTCAAGTCTGACCTTCCATTGTGCATACTTAAAAACATTATTTTTAAAAATTATTAAGAAAAAGGGGAGTTACATAGGGGACACGAAAACTGGTTTCATCATCTTCATCAACAACAACAAGAACAAGAACAACAACAACAAAATTATCATCTGGATGGTTTCCGGGGGTGGGTTGGGTTGGTTGGGTGATGGGTTGGGGGTGGGGGATTGGGGAGGGTCAGGGGGACTGAGGGAGTGCATAAAGGACAGTGGGTCTTGAGAACTGGTATGAAGTTTGCCCTTCCACGAAATGGAAAAGGAAGGATTTGATGTATGATGTTAGTGTGTTTTTTCCCTTGTGCACACTTCAGAAGTGTGGTGAAAGTAGTCACTACTTGATGGGCCGATCAGTTATGTGCTGCTCTGGGACTGCAGTGAGATACATGACTGGAACTGGCTGTGTCTCCAAGCAGGCAGGCTTCCTGCAGCTGCAGCCGCAGAACAGTCTTTGCTGTGTTGCTTTAGCGACAGTAAAACCACGCCTGACTTGCACGGGCAGTCTTCCCTTGAGGCTTGCTGTGGATGTCATTCCAGGGGATTGTGTGCCCGTTTGATCCTCTCCTCAGGGCCAGGACCCCCACACCTTCAAAGAGAGCCAGCAGGCTCTGGTGCTCACAGACAGTTACCACTGTTTTGTGGGCCAGTTTCCAGGCCTCTTTCAGTCCTTATCCTCCTGAATTTAGTTGCTTTGCTCTTTATTCTTTTCCCTCCCTTGTTCTGGTGCCATGGTTGCATGGGATGCGACTTAATGTGGATGGCTTTGAAAGGCTGTGGTGAACTTAAAGTGTTTGCTTGGGCACTTAGGGTGTGTGTCATGTTGCATTCATAGTGATTAAAAGCTCTTTAGATGGTTAAGCTTGGCCCTGAGAGGTCATGAAATGAGGAGCCATCTTAATATTTGTATGTGACCTCTGAAAAAAATAGTGTTCGCACATTCAAGACGCAGTATATTTAGTGTGTCTTATTCTGGGAAGAGCAAGAAAATAGATATATTTTGATTTTTAAAAATAAAAAACAAACTAAAGCTGTAACATTAAGTCTAGTTCTCTGAAATTGATTTTCCCCATACAAGAAGGAAAATTATGCAAATGGGTAGCACCATATGAACCAATGCGTTGTCACAACGTCTGTGTTCAGTGCATAACATCATATGATGCTGTGTGTCATGAATGAATTTGTGGTTTTAACAACCCATGGCCTGAAGTTTTACGGGAAGATGATGATGATGATGATGATGATGATGATGATGATGATGATGATGATGATCACAATGATGTTCATGATGATGATGATGATGTTCACGATGATGATTATGGCAGTGATAATGATGGTGATGGTGATGCTGCTGCTTGCTTTCCATTGCAACTTTCTACCTATTAAGCAAAGCACTGAATATTTTATTTGAACTATAATTTTCTTCCACTGTGAGTGTGAGGAAATGAACTTTGATGACATTTTTTTAAGATAGGAAAAACAAGAATAATCTGGGAATGAGTATGGAATTTTCCTGAGTAGAGAATGGTAGAAATCTGGAGTGTTGCAGTACTGCAGGTCCCGATATGCTTATGGTTCCAATGATGAATGTAGACAGCTGTTCATTCAGAGATAGGAAGCAACAGCTGTGTGTAATCAGCAGGAAATGTGGTGGCAAGAGCTGCTGCAGAACCATCATAATCAACAACAACAACAACAACAACAAAACAACTGCCATAGCAGGAGCAGTAGCAATAGTAGTAGTAGTAAGAACAACAGCAGCAGCAGCAGCAGCAGCACCATCATCAGCACTACCACAACTCCACCATCACCAATGTGTCTGCCACTTCCTCTGCCACCACCATCATTCTCAAAAAATGTCTGCACAGTGTGGAATGGATGAAGAATGTAGTGATGATGCCCCAAGATGGGGAGGAAACCACTGGAGTATTGAAAACCCTTGTTAGGATTCCTCATTAGAATGAAGCTGCTGCCAGTGTTTCATCAACTGGCCTCCACTGCCTTTGATGTTCCAAAGGTCATGAAGGTCAGGCAGAGGTCACTCAGGGTAGGAGTGCTGCTGATTACTACTGGCAGCTGTCCATGTGTTGTCAACTCAGGCCATGTGTAGTCAATACAGTTGTAATGGACACTGGAAGGGCAGGCCTCTCACTCACTCATGCATACTGCAGCCATAGCTTGACACTTTATATACCTACATGTAGGTATATGCACGTGTGCATGAGCACATGGGTTTCTGTGCTGCATTTCCATGGGCGATTATGTGCTGCACAACCACATAGAGATGCATGTGCAAATGCACACGTGAGTACTAGTAAGCTTGCACATGTGTAGACTCATTGTTGATTGGCATACATTGTCATGTATGTATAAAGAATGATATGCGAGCAAACACAGTTACATCCATGTATGTCCACGCATTCTGCTACACACAACCCATGCATCATGAGCATTATAAAGCAGTAATGCAGAGAGACTCAGCAAAGATAATGGATCTTTTTCACTCAAAACTATGATGTTTTTGATAATCTGCAGTAGAGAACTGCGTATGTTAAGACATGAGGTTAAAGGTAAAGGGCCTTTTATGTACATTGCAACTTGTCACCCTTCAGTGGACAGTCAAACTGCATCCTTACGGGTATATATGTAGAGTCCAGTAACAAGTACCCATAGAAACCACTGCTTTTTGTCTGCTAACAAGTGCTTGATTCTTATCCACTGGTAAATCTACAGTGTCCTACAAACGGATTTAAAAAAAGATGTTGATGAAAAGTTCTAGTCAAATAGCTTGGGTGGTAGGTGAAGAAAAGGGAACCCTGTGAGGTGATGAACACCATGATTGGTTTATTTGGATATCATTGTTGTTCATACAAGCTGAATCTGTTGACTGCTTTGGATTTATCAGTATTGCAGCAGCACTTAGCCAAGCACATGCATTTCGATTGGATCACATCCAGTTTGCAAAATCCAGGTTGTTCACAACAACTGGACAGGCAGGTTCTGGGTTTCACTCATGCACCAACTATGCAGGATGTAATCAGATTTTTTCCCCTGGAGCAGTTTGTGACAGCTCTTCGTCAAATGAGGTTTTGAACTTACTTCCTTGTATAAACAGGATTAGAACAGCCCCCATTTAATGGCATTGAAGCCCTCCTAGTTCATGACGTGGAGTTTTCTCATGAATGCTTACACATGTTTTGCAATGCCTCCTTTCAAAGGTGATAGATGATAAACTAATGCAAATGATCAAATCTAAAGTAAGTAGTTTAACTATGAGGGGACACACACACACACACACACACACACACACACACACACACACACACACACACACACACACACACACACACACACATGCACGTGCACACACACGCATGCACGCAGGCACACACACACACACACACACACACACACACAATAATGCATGCACTGACATGCACATCACACACACACACACACACACACACATACACACATGCATGCATACACACACACACACACACATACACACATGCATGCATACACACACACACACACACACACATACACACATACACACATGCATGCGTACACACACACACACACACACACACACACACATACACACACAGCAATACTTTTGCAATGCAGTCTGTTGATGGTCTTTTTGTGCTTTTTCCATGTGCTGTTTAAAAATCTGCTATTGCAGGTTAGAAATCGCAGTTTCTCCTTTCTCCACAAATGGATGGATGGAAATGTGGAAAGATGAATAAATGGATGGGTGAATGGATAAATGGATGAATGGATAGATGGATGGATTGATGATTGGATAGATGACTGGATGGATGACTAAATGGATAGATTAATAGATGAATGGATGAATGGAAAGATGGATGGATTGAAAAAAATGGATGGATAGATGTTGAATAGATGGATTAATAAATGGATGGATGGATGAATAGATGGGTGGATGAATAGATGGATATATGATGGATGAATAAATGGATAGATTAATAGTTGGGTGATTGGATGGATAGATGATGAATAGATGGATGGATGGATGCATAGATGAATAGATGGATGGATGAGTGGATGAGTAGATGATGGATAGATGGATGGATAGATGGATGAGGTTTTACAACCCATCAGCCATTGCAGGCTATGTAAGGCCTTTGAGTACCCAGATCTCAGTGTTGAGCAAGTCCCAGCATCATTTCCCTTCCAGCCATTTGTCATTAACTTCTGTATTAACTGAAGAAGGGCGTATGCCCGAAAGCCTTTTGATTTTGGTGTTTGTCGTGTGTTTTTTTCTTATTAATAATAACTTCATGAATCTGTGAAGGAGACATGGTGACTCTGACCTCGCCTACTCTCAACCCACAGGGGCTGTATTGCTGCAACACTGAGGGGCTGTATTGCTGCAACACTGAGGGGCTGTATTGCTGCAACACTGCCGTGAAAAAGTATGCGGAAGCCCCTACAGAGAGCACTTGTAGCTTTGTATGGGTGTTTGCTGCTTCTGAAAATAAGATTTAAAAAAGAAGAAGAATCACGGTATCTTGATATACGTTGTCCATGACGTTTGAAGCAAAAAAGAAGACATTGCTGCCAGCGATGAAAGAGAAATCTTATATACAGTTTTTATTTTAATCTAATGATACGTTTTTTGATGAAGCTTCTGCCTGTCAGCTGGGACAGCCAGGGAATGGAAGCCCTGCAGTGTGAGACGTGGGAAGAGGAGTGGGGGACTGCAGTGGCCGCAGAAAGGGTCTGTGCCCCTGGCGGTGGCAGTCTATTGATTTCTGCCCCACCGGCCTTGCTAATTGTGTCCACTGATACCCTCTCCACACACCCATTTTTTATCTCTCGCATTTGCCTTGGGCAAAGGCTGTTATTTGTTGACTCCAGCCAAAAACCAAGGCTACAGCAAAATGTTAACATTATGTTGTATTGTTATGTGGGGATTATCTTCAGCCGTGGTAAGCTCCTAACATAACAACTGGCATTCTCTGGAGACAGATCAAATCCCCTGAAGACGGCTGCCTATATGGCGGGGTGTTCAAAAACAGTCACACATGCAATCATCTCACCCACTTGGGTGATCCTGGGAGTGTTTAGCCCAGGTACGCAACAACAACAACATCTCTTGCATCCACCACTACCACCACTGCCATTACCACCACCTCAGCCACCTCAACTGCCACCTCTACTGCCACCACTACTGCCATTGCCACAATTACCAACACAACCACTGCTACCGTTACCACGACTACCACTATGGCCGCCACCACCACCATGACTACCACTGCCGCCGCCACCACCACCAACTCCATTACTACCATCATCATTGCAACCAATGTCCCTACCACCCACTTTCCTGACATCTCATGCCTATCTTCTATTCCCACCCAACTTTCCTTGAACCCACTCACTCCCACCCCTCCTCCTTCTCCATTCTATGATGATGATGATGATGATGATGATGATGATGATGATGATGATGAAGATGATATCCAGCTGTTGCTATTCCAAAAGTGGCTTGTGATACTTTTGAAGGATTTCAAGGCTAGAGAGCTCTTGGTGAAGTAACCAAAATGACCATCTCATCAGTCTGATGTTTTTGATCTTGTTGTCGATGGCAACTTTTTTTTCTGCCTTCTTATTTCATTTTGTTTGGTGGCTTTTTGTGTTCAATGAATGTTCTTGTTTACTGTGCTAATGATGAGATCCGAAGAAAAGAAGTGGAACAGTTTAGACATCTGTATTTAACAGCATATGTCCTGACGTGGTGCTGAGAAGAAAACGATGTTGGTGTCACCATCTGTCTGTAGAGTATTCTGTCGCTGTGGCATTTGTGATTGGAATCCATTTTCTTGTAGGGTGCTTCTGTGTGGAGTAGTAGTGAAGTAAGGAATTGAGTCTCAACCCCAGGGACCCCTTGAACACGTCTATCTTTCCTTCTCTCAACCCCCTCTTTCCCAGGCTCATTCTTCCCCTATAAACTCTTCCCATCCCTTCCGCCCTACCAATCTTCCTTCCTTTTTCATCCCTTTCTTTCCATCCACTTCAATCTCGACCCCGCACCTACCTCCTGGAAAGTGACCACCCCACCCTCGTCTTCCCATCCTCCACTACCCTGGTTCACCATTTGCCTGGCTGTCCAATTTCTTCTGCGTGCCTGGCTAAGGCAGAGGAATGGGATAAATGAACGAGAGTGGAACGGTGGCGTAGGGTGTCTGTGTGCTTACCGCCAGCAGTTATCTAGGGAATTAATTATTCAGAGACTATCTGCAGGATTAGGAGGAGAGTGAGCATTCACTCTGGCCTGTTAGTGTGTGTGTGTGTGCGCGCGTATGTGTGTTTGCGCAAGTGTGTGTGTGCGCGTGTGTGTGTATGTGCGCAAGTGTGTGTGTGTGTGTGTGTGCGTGTGTGTGTGTGTGTGTGTGTGTGTGTGTGTGTGTGTGTGTGTTAGTGTGTGTGTGTTAGTGTGTGTGTGTGTTAGTGTGTGTGTGTGTGCGCGCGTATGTGTGTTTGCGCAAGTGTGTGTGTGCGCGCGTGTGTGTGTGTGCGCGTGTGTGTGTGTATGTGTGTGTGTGCGCGCGCGTGTGTGTGTGTTGTGTGTGTGTGTGTGTGTGTGTGTTAGTGTGTGTGTGTGTGCGCGCGTCTGTGTGGATGTGCCTGTGTGTGTTCCTCAGTGTGTTTCTCTCTCTGTGTGTGCGCGCGCGTGTATGTATATACGTGTGTGTCTATTTGTCCGTCTGTCTGCGTGCCCATCCGTCCGTCCATCCGTTCTCCCATCCCCCTTCTCTCTCTCTCTCTCTCTCTCTCTCTCTCTCTCTCTCTCTCTCTCTCTCTCTCTCTCTCTCAGATGGTACTTTGGTGAATACGTTTTAGAGTTCGTCCATGAATATGTACAGGTACCTCGGGTCGCTATTTACTACCAGTCTCCTTCAAAATGATTCAATCAGACCTGTTGTTGCAAACGAAAGCTAGCGCAACTAAAATCATTTGATGTGTCAGAAAGGTGCAATGTTTATCACTCGATGCATTTTTCAAAATGTTTGACGCCCAGGTTGCTAGCATATTGCTGTATTCCTCTGAGATCTGGGGCATTTACGACTGTTCCGTCATTGAATCGGTACATTTAGAGGCCTTCAAGAGATTTTAAAACTTACCTGTTATGGCACCAAACAAAATCGTTTATGGGGAATCTGTAAGGTATGGAATAATCCGATCAATTAGATACTGGTTAAAAGTATTAAGAATGGAAAATGTACAGAATGATGTTGAATTCTAACAATCAAGGAAGTTGGGCATGTAAGATCAAAGAATTACTGTACAGATGTGCTTTGGACAAGTATGGGAAAACCAAAATGTAACAAATAAGCGTGCTTTCATTAGAGAGCTGAAAAGACGTCTGGTCGTGGATATTAAAGCTGAGTGGTCCATGGTCTTAGAAAATAGTGAAAGATACACTTTTAATCGGATAATAAAACCTATCTGAATGAAAGAAAATTATTTGTTTGCTCTAGATAAAAACCCTTTTGGAGACGTTTTTATCAGCTTCCGGGCAGGATTTAGTGAACTGTACATCCATAAACTCAGATTTTACAACGATGGCTCAGATAAATTATATATATGCCCCGCTTGCAGAGAACAAGTCGAATGTGAAATTGCACTTTCTCCTTGCTTGTCCAGTGTATGAAGACTTGAGACAGAGATATGCCTCAATACTCAGTAACACGTATACATGACAAGAACTGGGAACCCTATTGTCCTCACAGGACTTCAGAACAATACGTTCATCGGCTATGTACATATGCTATGCATTTAAGCGAAAACAAGATGCTGTAAAGATTGCTGCTGCAGATGATTCAATTTTGTTAGTTGTGATAGGCCCGTGGCCTAACAAATAAACCGTTTGTTCGTTCTCTCTCTCTCTCTCTCTCTCTCTCTCTCTCTCTCTCTCTCTCTCTCTCTCTCTCTCTCTCTCACACACATACTCTCACCCTCTCACTCTCTCTCTCTCACACACACATACTCTCACTCTCTCACTCTCTCTCTCTCACACACATACTCTCTCTCTCTCTCTCTCTCTCTCTTTCTCTCTCTCTTTCACGTTTTTTCTCAGCAATCCAGTTCAGTCTCTTTCTTTTGACCCAGTTACTTATTTTTTTGCGTGCTTCTTTGCATCTGCCAGAAAACAATACATTTCGCCCCCCACATATTGTGGCACTGATGCATGCAAGCAACATGCGGTGAATCTGCAAGCATTTATTTATGGCAGATTAATAAAGTACATACGTGAGTAGGTAAAGGGACATCGGCGCGCGCACACACATACACGCACACAAACACACACACACAATACACACACGCGCGCGCGCGCGCGCACACACACACACCTAGTACACACCTAGTATACCTCTCACTCGTACACGCGTGCGCACACACACGTACTCACGAACACACATGCATGCACGCACGCGCACACACATGCACACACACACACATGCACACACACACACATGCACACACACACACACACACACACACACACACACACACAAACACATATACGAACACTTACATATACTTTACGTCCGCTCTCACTCTTTCATAATCGAACCCACATCCACACATCCACGCACGCACGCAGGCACGCACGCACGCACGCACGCACGCACGCACGCACGCACGCACGCACGCACGCAACAGATTCCTTATATTCCTGCAGTCCAAGTTAAATCCCACCGACTACCTCTGCACCAGAGAGGGTGACAGGGATAAACTGCTTTGGGCAGGGTGGGATACATCATCCTGTCGTATGTCCAGACGTGCCTGGGTCTGGGACTGCGGCCATAACTTCTCGCCACCACTCCAGTCCCTGTTTGCTGTGGAGCGGAGCTTGCAGGGTCTGAACGTAAATCTAGTAAATATTGCAGGAGGTCGAGTCTGGCCAGTACATGACAGACGTCTGCACCGGCTAAAGTGTTGGTATGGGTTGGAAGGCAGGCAGTCTGTCCTGATACGGACGCCTACAGAGAGGCAGGCAGGCAGGCAGGCAGGCAGGCAGGCAGGCAGGCAGGAGAGGAAAGAAACATTACAACTCTTGTTTATTAACTTGTCTTCTGTTACTAGTTAACCTCTTTAGTTGGTTGTTGTCGCTGTAAAGGAGTTTATACAAAACGCACGCCTGCGAGTGCAGTGATGTCATATTTCAGTGCCCTTAAATATGTTGTTTCCCTGATAAGACACACACACCCTCCCCCCCCCCCCCCCCCCTTAATCTACCTCCCTGACTCACCCACCCACCCCGTCCGATTTTTTAAAGTGTTATTTTACATTTCTGATGAATGAGTGAATGAGGTTCAACGGCCTATTTGCCTGAAAATGCTGTATAATGTCAAAATATTGCATCAAAACACCCTACAAAAGGTTACATGAAGTCTATACCTGATGACATTCACCTTCTTGCCGCTGATCTCGTTGGGTAATGCCAGCGTTGTACGTGTCACAGCTGCCGACATTACGCTGTCTGAGTAAGAAGAGATAGATGAATGAAGCTCAACATTACTGCGGCTTCGTAGGCTATTTAAGGCCATAGACCACGGAAATCACTCAGGCTGGTTAGAGTTAGAAAAATAAGGTATACATTTCCCAAGTCATTCGTCGCGTAGGGAGACGTGGTGGGTCTATTCTTACCCCCTCAGCTGAGAGGGGGTCCTAGGTAAGAAGACTCCTGTGTAGGTAGAGACGGTGGCTGCAAGCGCCACGGTGCCGTGAAGATGATGAATCTGTGTGCTACACCCTGCAGTCATCGAACTCCAATAGTTCATGTAAGGAGGTAGTTCACCTCTCCTTAACCTCCATTCGAGCGAGCGAGCGAGCGAGAGAGAGAGAGAGAGAGAGAGAGAGAGAGAGAGAGAGAGAGGGGGGGGGGGGGGAGGGGAGGGGGCAGGCAATATTGATGCTTTGGGAGTTGGCAGCATCTCTACTTCCATCAATAGTTGTCCCATAGCGGCCTGAGTGATGGTGTGCAATAGGCAATCCCACAGGAACGTCCGGGCAACACCGTCACTCTGTTTCTGGCCACAGTGGCTTTGGCCAGCGTTGACATTGATGTGCCCCGTCCTTGCCCTGCCCGTACCCCCTCGCCTCAGTCCCATTCCTTCCTCACATCATCAGCTGAATCCCCTCAAGCGCTCTCATCGGGAATATAGCAGGCTTCCCTTGTGGAGCAGCACGGTGTCTGCCTGCCTCATTATGACCATCCTGATGTGGCGTCACTATCGTGGCACAACTTTGTCCAGTAAGGTTTTCTGCATCCATAGAAAGTCCATGGAGAGTCTGCAGTCTTCGAGTGTTATGGAGCTGAAGTGGATTCAGTGATTCCGACTGGAAGCTGCCCTGCCTCCCAAAGGCTTACTCTCCCTCCTTCCTTCCCTCGCGATCGAAACAATGCGTTTTGGGCAGCTCTTCCATTGCTGCTTTCTGCCCGAGTGAGCAAGCCCGGCTCGTGAGTTTGCGTGTTGGAAACTGCCCCGGCCTGCAGTTTCCCCGTTTCCCCATTCGGGTTATCGACTACTTCAATCGGACTTAGTAATTCTGACTGCAATCGGGACGACCCTGTCATCAATCGCACTGCTCTCTGCCTCCTGGAGGCGATCAGGCCAAAGGCAATGCTGAGCTGGGCCAGGGCCGAGTAGGTGTGGCTGCCTGCCTGTCCTCACTCTCCTCACACAACACTACGCTGCCGCAGTGTCCGGGTTGGGTCAGCACGGCAGCACTGGGGCCGTCACCCGCATACGATGTTGCTTGGAACGGGAGCCGACGTCAACAGCGGTGGCGGCGGCTTGTGAGAGTGGCAGACGTGGCTGGGCGTCGAGTCGAGCCGTCGTGTGCAGTCGGGAGGAGGCTACGCACGCTCACTCCCTCGTACTCCAGGCGTCAGTGGCTGCATGACAGAAGACGATCGCTCCGCGTTACCCGGCTTGCGCAAACGCCAGGCCGCACGGACATTGTAGTTGCAGCGGCACCGTCCTCTCCCCTTGAGTGACGTTTTCACGTCTCCGCCATACCTCGCCGTCACCGACGTGCAAGGTTTACTTTCATCCGAGGAGTCTAGAGGGGTAGTACCCCAGTGCCCCGCACCGTCTCTGCACAACTGTCGCCTTGGGAAGGTCAGGGTCAGTGTGCTGCCCGTGTGCATCGAGGCGTGACGAAAGGGGGACGAGTGAGACCGACGGTGCATGTCGCCGAGGACAGCAGCGAAAGTGTGAGGTCAGTTTCCCACATCCAATTGTGTTGGATTCGGCCTGGCTGTGAGCGTGGCGTTGAAAGCTTTATGTTGCAAAGACATCCTCATCCCAGTCCTCATCACATGAACTGTGCAGTTGAACCCGCACGGTGAACAATCCACTCCTTCCCTACCTGACTGTGCAGCTGATCGTGAAGTCTAACCGGATAGGGTAAAATTGCCGGAAGGCGGTGCAAGCTTTAGTTTCATCCACTTCCTTCTGTGCCGCATCTGTCACTTTCCTTCTGTTGCTTCGGGGGCATTCGAACAGTCGGAATTGAGCGCGTTCGCTAAGTTGATAAAGGTGGACTAGAAAGTGGCTTAGTGTGAAAGCCAGCTGACGGCGACTCACCCACCCACCCACCCATCCATCTACTACCCCTCTCCCCCCTTTTATAGCAAGCCTGTGCTGGGCTCGTAGTTCCTGTGTGTCAGGTCGCTGGTGGCTCTTACAAGCCTGCTCTGTCTGTGTTCATGTGGCGCTGTCCATTGGTGGTGATGCAGTGGAGGAACTGCCGTTGCTGACAGCGCTAGGTGAAGAAGAAAGACGTGCAGACCTGTGAATTGAACGAGACTTATTGGACGCTATAGTTAGGCTTCACGCTGAGGTGGACAGACGCTGTTGCGGCTGCAAGGTGGGTAACGGCCACTGCTGGCCGTTGTCGTGCTGCTGGAGTAGTCTGGTCGCTTCAGCACTCGTGATCATTGGAGTGATAAGGCCATCTCTCTGTGGCGGTGGTCGATGCTAACAACGCTTGGACCAACTACCACGCTCAGGCCTTTGTCCAGGCATCTGCTTTGTTGCTGATGGTACACGTTTGTTCCTGTGGACGCCTTGGAGTTTGTGTTACCGCGACGTGCAGTGCAGATAGCAACAAGCTGCTGCTGCTGCTGCTGATCAGTAGTTGCGGCTCTCTACTTCAGGATGATGGATGTTGACTCCAACAGCTGAACGTGGCAGTGATCAGAACAAGGGAGCAGACTACCGCTCGGGTAGGCACTTACCCCTGAGACATCCTTGTGTGTGAGGAAGGAGAATAGCTTGCTTCATCAGCTGACGTTAGGACTGACGCCATCTTCTTTCTGTACTCTCCACTCGACCACGGCGCTGAACACCCAGAGCAGGCTCACACCACGGAGGTCGACAGCCCCGGTCCAGGAAGAAACCAAACAGTCGTCTTTTTTATTCAGAATCAGCCCATTCACTGGCGCGTGACTGGAAGGAGGAAGTTGGCCACAAATATTTTCACTGGTCGTTCGCATCAAGAGCCGACTGGAGAACTGTAACCGCGGTCGCTACAGCTGTGGGTGTTTGCCAACTGGTGGTCGTTCACCAAGTTTCGGGTGGTCCCTCCTCCTCCCCGCGGTGCAGCTTCTCTGTTGTGGGGACTGGGTTGGTATCGATTGTCGTGGCTGTGGAGGTGCCAGGACGTCGACGTGCTGTTATCGAGACACTCTCTGTGACAGCGCCAAAGCGATTGAGGCTGTAGCGAGTGCTTGCTAAGTTGCTGGCTGGCTCGTCGATCCCTCAGTGGTGTTGTGATTTGCGCGGTTTGCCGAGATTGACGTGGTTTTGTTGGCCAACGTCGAGACGGTCGTGAGGGGTGTTGGCGTAACCGTTTGTTGACATACCTTTGCCCTGCCACCCGCACATTGGGGTCATCGTCCGATACTGGACAGTAAGCAGACTGGAGTTTATTGGTTTGCTCAGGGCCCTACCCGTGCCGTCACTGTTGTACGAATTCTCGACGTCTCTCATCGAAGACTCCTTCTCCCTGCTCCGTGAGCGTAATTACATGGGACATTCCTTTTTGGTCTCAGTAGATTTGCAGCGGGGAACGGTTCCAAGTGAGGGTTGGAAGGATAATTGCAAACTTGTCCAATTCATTTCCTAATTGAGTGTGATCGCTGTCTGCATCCATCACTCCTCGGATGAAGGATCACATCTTGCGGAGGTCACTGCTCCAGGAAATCAGGTGACGCATCCCTTTGCCCTACGTTCCACTTTCCGAGGAGCTGTGCAATAAGTTGCACCGACTTTGTCATCTTCGGGGAGAGCTTGGTGCCGTGAACGGATTCAGAAGAGTTGTCAAGGTGTACTTTGAATTTCGGAGTGAGCGACAAGGTGGGCGGCGGAGCGCACGGCCGTTTTTGCAACAACATTGTGATAAGCGGAAGATAAAAATACCACGGCCCCGAAGGGGGTGGGGGAAGCGAGAGATAGTAATTTATTACCGCCTTGCCCTAAGCAGACATTTTCGAGAGAGAGAATTTACACTGGCAGTAGGCAGTGAACTTCCCTCCAGCACCGCAGGCCAGGACTCTGCTTGCGAAGTAGTGACGCTTTCCGCACGGGCGCGACGGTAACGTTACTTTGCATTCTCGTCGAGCGCCACGACAGTCCACAGGAGCTGCGACGTCCTCTGGGAGGCGGGGTGACGCGAAGCACGGTTTCCGCCTTGCTGAACAAGAGCTTCCGTATCTACCGCTGTCTGCGTGAGTGCGCCTCCTCAGCGGTCACTTCTCGTGCAGAGGCGACGCTGGATTGTTAGGCCTCTCTTTGGGATTACCCTGAGACAGTGCTGCTATCTTTGTCGAAACCGCAGCGGTTACTGTGGCCTTCACCATCTTCGTTGGACTTTCTCCTTGAGTGAAAGCTACGCAAACATTGTTGAACCTTCTGGAATACACAGCTGGCTCTGCAAAAAAGAAAATTCGAATCTGCGATAAGGAGGAAGAAGTTGGGACTGAAGCAGACGGTGAACCTTGAACGCGTCATTTCTCACACAAGTTGAGAAGAATCTGACCTTAGTTTTATCTACGCGTCTGGCATAGCAGACGACTGTCGCCCTGGCTGCGGGCAACAGCGTGGAGAGTTACGCACGCAGAGTGTACCGGTGGAGCAGTGGAGTCGCCTCCGCCATGGGGAACAAGCTTCGAAAGCTGAAGGAGGCCATCACGGAGGACTCATCGGGCACCTACAGGAAGCAGGGCGGGGAACCCTCTGTCCAGCCAGACTCCTCCTCCACCGACCCTCCCTCGACCGCGGCCCAGAACCAAACCCATGCCGCCCCGCCCGAACCCCGGGATAAGGCACAGGACCTCTCTGGAGTACCGACCAGCGCCAAGGATGCAGCGCCAGCCTCTGCAGCCGCATCCACCACAGAGGCCAAGCCGGCAGAAGAAGAGGAGAAGAAAGCCACAGGAAGCGCACCGGTCGTATCCAAACCACGACCCATAGAGGTAACTCGTCCCTGCTCCTTTTTCCTTCCGTAGCAGCTAAGCTTCTTGCAAACTTGATGGGTGCAAGCGATGCGCGGAGCAGATGCATTAAGGCAGATATTACTGCAGGAAAGAGCCGGACGAAAGGAAGGAGTAGGGGTCTTGGAGGCTTTTCTTGTTATGCGTGTGTGTATATGTATGTGTGTGTATGTGCGTGTGTATGTGCGTGCGTGCGTGTGTATGGGCGTGCGTGCGTGCGTGTGTGTGTGCATGTCTCTATGAGCGCGCGTGTGCATGAATATATACGTGCGTGTGTGTGAGTGCATGTGTACGTGCGTGATTGTGTGAGCGCACGTGTGCATGTGTGTACGTGCATGTGTGCATGCGTACTTGCGCACAAGATGCATCTTAAGGCTTATGGGATGAAAAGTCGAGGGTGAACAAAAATGACGCTGCTTCCTTAAGTTCGTGGTTGGACTGGTAAAGGTGTCTCGCTCCTTTTTTATGATGAATGTCATACAAAGTCTTTGAGATTTCTTCAAGTCAGTAGTTACAGCATTCTAGTTTTACCATTGCCTTTTCTCGTCTTAGCGTGAATCGTTTCTTTCTTTCCCTCAAATCGAGGTTAGGTGTCGTTTTCGCCTTTCCCACGCTTTCAGACTGTCTGGAGTACACTGATATGTGTGGATCTACGCTGTACTTTTACGATCACTCGTGAGTCTGCTACCTGACCCTTGTCACTGATGGCATTTGCCAGTGTCTGTTTGCTAATGCTTTTGTCGCCCTGCTGTACAGCGCCGTTGTCGTAGTTGGAGAAAAGCTTTCAGTGGAGTCCTTTGAATGTGCTGTTGACGCACGTATATTCTCTCTCTCTCTCTCTCTCTCTCTCTCTCTCTCTCTCTCTCTCTCATCTCACACACACACTCGCACACGCACACACACACACACACACACACACGTGCGCGCGCGCACACACTCACCCAGTCACAGGCAGAGAGAGAGATAGAGAGAGAGAGAGAGAGAGAGAGAGAGAGAGAGAGAGAGAGAGAGAGAGAGAGAGAGAGAGAGAGAGAAGCTATCACTGCTCAATATGTAGGAGACGTATGTGCTTCCTATTGCCTATCGATAGGATTGATTGTTCCTGTGGTTGTGCTCACTTATAACGCTGCCCGAGCGAGATCAGGTGTTCTATGTGCAGGACGCTAAGCGGCATTGTTCAGTGTTTGTAGTAGAGATGCATTGATTCTCTGCATGGCAAGCATCCACGCTTACCGCAGGTTCTCTTCAGTTCTTTTCCTGTGCCCTGCCCTGCCCAGCCCCCCCCCCCCCCCTCCCCCCCCTCCTTCCCCCTCCTCCCCCCTCCTTTCCCCCCTCCCCCTCCTTTCCCCCCTCCCCCCTCCTTCCCCCCCTCTCCCCCTCCCCCTCTCCCTCCCTCCCCCCTCCGCCCCCCCCCTCCCTCCCTCCCCCCTCCGCCCCCCCCCCCCCGCCCCCCCCCCCCCCCCCAAGTCCCCATCCCACATCATCTCACGTTTCTTTACTCACTAGCAATGATCACTGTCACCTCGCCTTCCGTCTTTTCGGAGCTTTGTGTGCACACCTGGTTGTAGCCAGCGCGGCAATATAAACACTGTGGAGGCGTACCGCACCCTTGGGGATTGATTTTGAGGCGTCTTTCAGCGAGGTAGGATCCTCCAACGTAATCGTGCACGATTCCCTGCCCTCTTCCCGCTCTGATGATCGTTTGCACGTGCAAAACGTCCGCTTACGATGGGTTGGTGCAAGACATTAGACCTCTATTCAAAGGACGCACGTTTCGAGCGTGCTCAGTGCACCAGCTCTCCAATACCCGGTTGTTGTTTTGAGGAGAGTGGAATTGTAGTGAAAATATTATCGTTTGAGCCCAGTCTTCGCGGGTCACGTGAGCCGGTTATAAAATAGCTTTTTAGGTCACAGTCGCATGAAAAATATTGCCGCTCCCTGATTCGTTTGCCAGTAGGGTTTTTTTTCTATCGTTCAAATCTAATGAAGATCTGTTAGTGACTGAAGTTTTGACCGGCTTGTCACGAAGTGAGGAAATGGAAACCAGCAGGAACAATACTAAAAAAACTGCGAGAGCTGTCATCGGAGATATCGACTGTGGAAACTTTTTCACTCTTTCGCAATAGAGCAGGGGTGCCTTAGCTTCCTGGTGTGATGTGGGGAGGCAGGGTCAGATTGCCGGGACGCCCTTCAAGACCCGACCACCGCCTGGAGTTTCCTTCCTGGAGGCGGTGCCAGCATTGATTTCGTTTTGGCAATCTATCCCTTATTTGTCGGTTGGGGACCTCATCACCGTTCCCTTGCAATTCAGCCCCGTCGCCCCACCCTCAGACCCTGTCTCCTAGGTCAGCCGTAATTAGATGTCCTGCGAGTCGCCCAGAGGAAGTGCAGCCCTCTGGAGGCTGGGTTAACGACGGAGGAACCGTTGCCGCTGCCGCCAGAATCAATAGAAGCTGGCTGCTCCTTTGTCGCAGGACTGCAAGGGAGGCTTTGGCCCTTAGTGAGCTACTCCAGGCAACGTCCCTTCATCCGTCCACTTGTTTTGCAAGCTGACCTCTCTGTCATGTCCAGGTTTGCCTCTCTTTGTCATCATCGCTTATGTGTGGTGACCGTTGCAACTCCAGAGACTTGACTCTTGACAGCAAACTAAGGCAAGTAGTTATGAATACTGCCGTGCAGGTGGTGATGAACGACTCGTAAACAAAGTTGACATAACCACATAGCGTTAGGTAATGGCTTGTCGAGGCACAGAGATAAATGCGAAAGGACCAATTGCCCATGTCCATTACGTTGACCAGGTGCTCGCGAAAAAGATTACATGTTACGATACGGCAGGCGGGATCATTACATGAAGATGGAGGATGTAAATAACTCGATTAGGTTGTTGCAGCTGCTCTCAACTGATATGATGAAAGGATTATTTGTGCAGTGTTGAGTGAGTCATGCCAAATTCCGTGTTAGACATGCATCTGTTGACATAATCGATTACCGTATGGACCTGCTGAGATGACGGTTTTGTTCTACAAAAGAATTGTATAATCAAATGCAGCACATGTGCTGGTCATGTTGGTAGGAAATAGTTGTGAGGACCACATCTTTGTTCCTCACGTTCTACAATTTTGAAGCATATCCGTTTGATTCCTTCAGGAATAATATTCTCCCCCCCCCCTTTACCCTCTCTCTCTCTCTCTCTCTCTCTCTCTCTCTCTCTCTCTCTCTCTCTCTCTATCTCTCTTTCTCTCTCTCTCTCTCTCTCTCTCTCTCTCTCTCTCTCTCTCTCTCTCTCTCTCTGAAATCTTACCATGCCAGTGTATATCCGTCTAAAAGCATTGTGAGGCCTGGTAGTGGGGGTTTTTAGGACCCGATGGCAGGAAGACCACGCCCCAAAGAACACCTTGTGTAAGGCAGCAGGTCACCTCTAAAGCCTCCAAGCCTCCGAACCTAGGCAAGCCAGCTTAAGTTGAGCTCCCGAAGGGTGACTGGAGAAGAGAGGAATTTAGCAGGGCCTCCTCGAGGTGATATCCTACCTCTCCAGTGGCTTCCCTCGCTTCCCCTTCATCACCGCTGCTGGCAGGAGACCTTGTCCAACCCCTGGCCCGGTTTGCCTGCACTTTCCCTCGGGTCTTCTCCCGACTAAGGCTGAGATCAGGTCGAAGATGCGAACTGTCGCTCTCGAAAATAGCTCTGACAGGTTGGTCGGACATTTATTACTCTCCTTTTGTCAGAAGATAACGCTAGCCTTTGCATATAGTTTGCATTTTGAGCAGGCAGCGCCTCACGAACGCAGCGACGTGTACGCCCCTGGCTTGGAAGGAACGAAGGGCATTATGCAAATGGGCATCGGTTGCATACAAGGGTTTGACCTCGTGCATAGTTTTATTTCGCCCGCACTCCTCAGCAGTGAGGCTCGGGATGGCAATAGTGGTGCATGCATTCATGGCAAGATCAGGACTGAAAGAGTTTCTATCCCGCGACTTGACGAATTTTCCTCTTGAACTGATGCACCGGAAGGACATGGGAAGAAGATGGAAATGTATGGGTCAGGCGATGAAGCTTGTGAAAATGCCCGGTCACGCACAGTGTGTATTTTCCGCACGTTCGTTGTAGCTGTTCTAAAGGCGAAATTTCCTTGCACAGGTTAGGCTCTGTTTTCTTCTACTCAAGTTAACTTGAACACTTCCTGCTGCGACAGCATGATGAATTGCAACATCTTGGCTTGCTGGAGGAAGACGATGAACGCAACTCGTAGTGACACTTGAGTTAGTAGCAAGACCCACGCTCTGACACGACTGTCGTGAATAGCTCAGGCCTCACCTGAAAAACAAAGCACACTCTGAGGGTTTCCGGTATTCCCTCTAGAGTGTGTATATTTGCCCATGTCTGTCTTTGGGTATGTGCTTGGGTATGGGTCTGTGTGCTTGTGTGCCTGTCTTTCCACCTCTCTGTTGTGTGTATGTGTTTGTGTGTGTGTGTGTGTGTGTGTGCGCGTGCGTGTCGGTTAGTGTTTCTGTGTGTGTGTGTGTGTGTGTGTGTGTGTCTGTGTGTGTGTGTGTGTGTGTCTGTCTGTCTGTCTCTCTGTCTATCTCTGTGTCTGTCTCGGTGTCTGTCTCTGCCTCTCTGTGTCTCTGTCTCTCTCTCTGTCTCTCTCTGCCTGTCCATCTGTCCATCTGTCCATCTGCTCTCTCTCTCTCTCTCTCTCTCTCTCTCTCTCTCTCTCTCTCTCTCTCTCTCCCCCCTCTTTCTCACTCTCTCTGTCCCTTTCTCTCTCACTATGTCTCTCTCTCACTATGTCTCTCTCTCTCTCACTTTGTCTCACTCTCTCTCTCCTTCTCTTCTAACCCCCCCCCCCCCCCACACCCCCCCCCCCCCCCCCCCGCCCCATATCGCTCCCCTCAACTCTTTACTCCCACTCCCACACCCTCCTACATTCTCAGCTGACAGTGAAGAAGAGCCAGGGGGGGGGGGGGGGGGGATAAGGAGACGGTCGGTCAGGGTGAGCGAGCAAGTCGCCTCTCCTTGGTGTTCCTTGGGCCATGGGCTGATAAACGGTTGTTGTCCGTAGGGACCTGTACCCTGACGAACTGGCGCTCTCTGAGAAAGAATCAGGGGCCTTCCCCTGGGCCCTGATTACAGCCCACCAGAAAGA
>JAWQFJ010000735.1:60000-70530 GCA_034096865.1 Theodoxus fluviatilis | reverse complement strand
TGTGTGTGAGGAAAACTGAAGGTCTCACAGAGGAAACAACGAAGTGTCTCAAGATTAGCTGCTCAGTTCCGGCACAAGCCCTAATGCCTATTTGGAAGTTTCCTCCACTACGTGGCACCTACGGCCTTGGAGTTTTGCCGTGGTTTGCTGGGGAGGAGGCTGCAGGGTAGTCGTTGAAGGAAGGAACAAGAGACGTACAAATCCAATAACCAGGCAAATGGGCTGGGTAAGGTGGAGGGGGTGGATAACGAGGAGACGGCTGGCAACTCCTGGAAGACTTACAGACTCCACGTTCCACGCGTCTGAACATCGATCTGCCTCTGACGCGATCGAAATGGTTGGGCAACAAAGGAAGCAATTAGCGGCGGCTCTGGAGAGAGCTCCCGGTCGCCGGACCACTCCAGCTCCAGAGCTCTGGAGAGGCCAGAGGAGAGGTGGGGAAGATTTACGAAGCCTCTTCGCTATGCGTACCGACACTGTGGTCCTGTAATTCACAGCACTTTTGTCGTTCTCTGCGATGAATTGGCGAGCGGGTGAGGCAACGGTGAAGGGACCGAGCTTTGGCTCTGGCAACCATATGAACGACAAGGCTCGGGTCGGCAGCCCAGCTACACTGAAGCAGAGGAAAGGCACAGGAAAGAACAGAACGGGGGAAAGGAGGTTTCTAGGTTTCCTTCTAAAAAGAAAGAAGAATCTAGTGGTGGGATTGCGTGATGCTGGAGTGTGTATAGGTAGCATGTGATCGATGTGTCACGAGAGGAAACTAGACTTTCCCCTTTGTCCTTAAGGCTCGTGGTTGTGTGGTATCACCCGGTCTCGTGTATGGGATATCATGGGTTTACGAAGGGAGTCTTCTCAGAGTGTAGATGCAAACGCAAGACCTGAATACTCTTGTTTTGCCATCGAGTCTTTCCGTGTGTCTGATGCTGTGTGTGTATATGAAGATGTGATCTTCGCACGAACACATACTCTTCCATTAAAAACACAAACAAAAATCGAAAAACTCTCTAGCACGGAATCCTTTTTTTCTGCAGGTTGCTCAACTTTCACGAAGCTTTCCACCAGAATTCGTTCGTTCACTCGATGTTTTACGTACTGATTCTGCCAGGAAACCTGAAAACCTGTTATGCTTTCCAAGCATCGAGTATGGGGGCTGCCTGGCTGGTACGCACGGGGTGGAGGGTAGGGGGGGGGGGGGGGGGCATAAGGAGGGATTTGGAGCACACAGAAGTCGCGCCGCCCTACGCGGTGTTGATGGAGTTTGCTGATTTAAATAAGTTTCAGCATTTTCACAATATAGAGCGTCAGCCCATCGGCAGGCCACTGCTAATTGAATGAAAGCTCATGAAGCAGTCACGATAGCATCTCAATTGTGCTTTTTTTCTGATTCAGCGATACAAGTATAGCGAGGCCCCAGAAATGCCCTATGTGCGACTGTATAACACTCCTATGAGCCTAGTTTGTTCTACGCGATTTAGGCTAAGAAAATTCAAATCACACTAGCGAAAAAGATAGCATACTCACCTTAGTGATAGACCACCATTAGCAGCACTAACTATATGGCGTACATCATTGAGTATGACAGCGCGCCTGCCCTTCTAACAAGCTAACTATGATTAGTTACAAAATAAATTTTCTCATCCGTTGATTACCCTATAGAGCGCCGCTTAAAGAACTACAGAAGCTGTTCAGGCCCATAAAACTCCATAAGTCATCCATCTATTGCTGGGGTTTGGATTAACTTCAATATTGCGGTGTATTCTCATGTTGGTTATCGTTGATGTGAGGGCTGGAGGCCCCCCCCACAACACTGCATGTCCCACCAACCTCACCCCTGACAAGGAGAGATGATAATATGAAAATGACACTAGAGAGAAAGAGAGTGAGCGAAGAAGATTCTGGAATAGAGAGGAAAAGATGCATGCTCGACAATATCTAAAATACAAAAGAAGAAAAGATGGCAAGAGAGAGAGTTATACGTTGGGAGAGGCGAACCAACAGGGACGGGATAAGCGCGCGTCATCATGAGACAAACAAATAGGGACAAGGTGAAGAGCCCTCGTAGAGTCTGCCATGTGTGGCATGAGGGCGTCGCGTGCAAGCGCGTCACCGCCCTGATATGCACTCAATCGCCAACGGGCTTAAAGCACATATCGCCCAACTGGCTGTCAGCACAGAAATTAGTACTACTATGTGATTGATTGTTACCACGTCCGTAAGCGATTGCGGGTCCTTATTGTTCGCACCGGGCCCCCCCTTCCCCTCTCCACACCTATTGGGGGTGGGCCTAGCCGCGCTGCTCACCCACTACAGTCTGCCCGCGGAGCATGCGACCCGCGGCCAACAGCCCCCCCCCCCCCCATGCCTGCTTTGAAGTGTGTGTCCTCAGCCCATGCGAAGTTTCTTTAATCTCGTAGGCAAAGCCCTACTCTCATGCTAGTGGAGAGAGAAAGGGCATTAATAGGCTTCTCTGAGTCTTTTGATGCGAAATCGAGATTTATTTTTAATATCCTGTTGATTACTATGTTTGCCATGGTCGTTTCAACTTCTAGAACCCTCGAACACATTGGCTGAAGTGAGTGCCAGGCTACATGATAGCCCACATAGACGGAGGGGTATTTCAAGCCCCGACAACTGATGACAGGCTGAAGCAAGCTCATACCCAGTTCGACAAGTCGACTGGATTGCGTTAAGGCGCCCGTATGCTGTGCCCTCGCACACAGCGTGATAGCATAATGGCTTGCTATATTGCTGTGCTCTATAAATATAAGCGTGATGTGACGTGCCCATCGTGCTTAGTGTCGTAGCCTGTAGCTGTGCCTTTTTTTCCCCAGCAATGCCATGTGCGTGATGTGAGGTGTGGTGAACCTGCGGGTCCCCGTGTGTAGACCGCCAACAAGTGACCCCCAAACGATGCCACCAACATCACGCGAGCACTGTCCGTTTTTAATGTAGCCTCATGCTCGTCGGCGACAGCTTACCCCTCACGTGACCGACAGTAGCGTTCCCCTCCGGCGCATGACCGTCGCGACGCGCCACTCCTCCTCACTAGCTTCAGCACTCAAAAACCGCTAGACTATTGCTAGTCTATTATTGGCCATAGTAGCCAATATTAAAAAAGCCCACCTACAAAGACCAAACTCCACTGTGATAGATACGTAGATAGCTTGCATAGGCACATCAAGATCGGCTCGATGTGCCGTTCGCCTCACAGTCCTCTACCGCTCTCTCATCAATATAATACGCTCTTACTATTCTTGATCAGGTAGTGTGGGCCGCTGGGCGCGTGCAGGGCTATGAGTGTCCTCGCTCTTCCTTGTTTTTTGTCTAGCCTTGCAGGATGCCTTTAGGACAGGCGGCGTTTGAGAGTGCCCCGCTTTAGTCCCCTATGCTTAGAGACGCATGCAGCTGACGCAAGAAAGGAAGTATGCTGCGTACTAGTGGTTCAGGTCTGCTCCCTTAATTGATCAGCTGAGAGACCACGCGTATTTGTTGACAGTCCTCTGCCTATCACGGCATGTCTGCTCGTATGGCGTTTTTTTTAATGCGAAGAAGCACCGTCTGATATTGACATGCAATGATGATACACTTGTAAAGCCGCAATAACCATAAAGGCAACGACACGACAAGCTGGCCATGAGAGATAAGGGGTTGTGCGACCAGTGGGGCACGGTCGCGTGCCTACGTGCGTCACGCAGCCCACCCCATGCTAGTGGCCGCTATCAAGACTGCGAGCCTCACCCCACTATTCGGGCGGCAACGTCCCCGTCACGCGCCCCTATTCTCACTTCCTCCACTCCCTTATCTTCCTTAGCGCGCTCGTCAACGCTCATCCCCTACCTGTCTTTCCCCTATGATATAGCAATTGCAAGAAGGTGTCCAGAGATTACTCGCAACTCGTAATACCAGTAAATTTACAGCATCGTGGTGACCTCTTGTATATATCTCGATCGCCCCTAAGCACGCAACCCTCCCCCCCTTCACCTCTTTGAGCGCGGTGGGGGGGGGGGGTTTCCTCATGTCGACACCCTGTCGACATAAGGCCATCTACTTATCTCTATGCTTCTAAATAAATGACCAGAAGCGAGCGACGGCGCCTGTGGCTCTCCGCTACAGAAGCTCCGCTCGGGATTCCGGTATGCACGCTGTTCGCACGGCCTACTCAGTGATAGAGTAGCCTTCTGCCTGAGCATAGGTATAACAAAAAACCCCTGGTCTTATAGTTTGACAAAGCTGTGAGTGACAACGAACAGTTGGACTTACCTTTATCCCAACCCAGATAAACTAAGCATCAACTAAGCATAGCATATGGATCGTGGAGCTTGCTGGGGGAAGAGCCTTTCATGTGTATATTTTTTGTGTAAGGGCGGAGCGGCCGACGGGTGCCGCCTTACTTCGATCTCATGGGCCATAGTGTAGGGCGCACACTTGGCAGCACACGTCAGGCCTGGATACAACATGTAACAGGAAAACAGCACACACAACATCACAGGGAACGACGACGTAGCGAGCCACACACACTAACAACCACACACACCACACACACAAAACTCCAACTACTGGTTAATTGAGATGGATTAGATGCGAGCATGGCAACAGGCCCTACTCCACTCAAGATGAAATATATCCCATATGTTACCATTAAAAGAATGCAAATTCTAGTCCTGCCTGCATTAGTACGTTTGTAATTAAAACATATGAGTAATAGTGCCATATTCGATTGACTAGAATGCGATAGAGGCTGACCGGGATAGTAAGAGATCTTATAACCCCCAGTACCAAGGTAGAATGACCCGGACAATCGTTGGATGGCTACTGCCAATAACTTACTTGGTGCAGCAACACAAAGAGGCTTAAAGTCTGTTTCTCGGAGTGCAAAACTATGAGGCTTTTTTCCCCCCTTTGACATAATAGCCCAAATCGTTAGGGATGGCACCTGGCGGAACTGAAAACACTTGCTCTTGTAACCCACCCCGCTCTGTAAATAGGCCGAAATCTATAATACAGCCCTTTTGTGTCTCCAAGCTGCCTTACATGCCAAGAATCATGATATACAGACATCGAGCAACACAGATATAGTAATTTTGCTTCTCTTGCAATTTAACCAAGGTTGCATATCATTAGTATGCCGCCTTCTTCGACGTTACCTCTGAAGTTGAGGAAAGTCAGCAAACGAAGACGGCGTTTGTACAACAAGCGCAAAATGCTGCAAAAAATCGAGCCTCAAAGCCTCATAAAAACCGCGACCTGTAATTATACACGCCTCCCCAAATCGCGAGCAACCAACTGCTCCTTCCGACCGGCCCCACCATGTTACCCCGTAATTATCCTCAAATGCGCAACAGGGCCCTATGCACGAGCACGATGGTTTACCATGCTCCCTCGCAAGTCTGTCGTCCTTCAGAGGGGCACCGGACAGCTAAAGTAATGTTAGCAAGTTGTAGCTATATTATAAGCCTTAGGCCTATCCTTATATTCTGCTTTTTACCTTAATCGATAAATTCTTTCTGTCTTTATATTCTCTATTTTTGGTCACACACAGATGCTTGTTTCAGATTGAAATATATTGATTCCATTAAGTTGAAATCCCCGCACCTAGCGCACCCTCCACTTGCATGTTAATCGCCGTCTTTTCAACGAGCCTGAGCAACATAATTAGAGATGTAACTCGATCCACCGTATTTCGCAGTTTCGCCAAAGCCGAGACAGATATATACTAGGGGACTATCATGTGCTTTGACTCGACTTCATCAACTACAACGGTGAAAAGCACGGAGTGCTAATAATGAAATATCAACACTTACATCAGATTGACCCTATCTATCTGAATCACGTCTCACAAATGAGTTACGACACCCACGCACCGTGTAGCTCCCACAACACCACACACAATTCGTAAAACATCAAACACACAAACCTGCTTAGTTCTTCCTTTCTAATATATAATTCTATAAAAATAGGTGCGTCAGTGCCATTAAATTTCAACATGGCAACGATCGTGCTACTGTGCCACCAAATTTTCTAGCTGAGTTGTTAGTTTATGGGAGTGGAGTCTGCAGATGATATAAAAGAAAAGGAACGCAAATACTAACGCAAGGTATGCCAGCCCATGAGCAGTTGATGTGGATCTACAGAGCTAGTAAATTAAAGGTTATTATTTTAATCAATTAAATAATAAGCCCTCCCTATAAAGCAGTTAGCATGAATTAACCAGCTTCCACCCCCCATCCCGACATCGCTCTACAATAGTCAGATGCATAAAATGTGTGGAGGATAAGAAGCCTAAGTAATGCCAATCACTTCGCTTTAAACCTAATATATCACCCATGACCTCAGTTTATAACTGACATAGCTGTTCATTAATGTGCTTGCCGTATATCACTGCCTTAGACCGTAGTTTCTTATGCATTCCTTTTGTTGTTAGTTTTTTTTTTTCTTTGTTTTCGTCCTTGCAGACTCCCCCCAGTAAAGTCAGTTATTTGACCTTGAGCCAGTGTTTGATTCATTTTATATCCTCCCTCAACGCTCGCTAGAACCCCCCACTTCCAATTCAGTGAGGGATACGTGCCTGTGTAGCATAAACCACTCGGAAGGCCCCCCTGCCCACAGATCTCCGATAGAGAACTTAGTTGTTTTGTTTTGGTGCTGTTATCGATACATGCGACAATTTGAGAGCAGCAAACGACGCACTAATGGGCAAGTGACGGGCAGACAGGGAACTGAATGTAAGAGTGTGGGTTGGGCTGCAGGATGGGAGTGAAAGCTGATGTAAGATGGCGCTAAACAAGAAGCAGGCCTAACGTGGATGACTTTTGTTGGCGAGGATCAAACGCCACGGGTGAACTTCCGAACAGGCAGCTGCCCCGTGTTAGCGTCGAATGATGAATCCCTGAGTGCACCTGCAGCTTGTTAGTATGAGAGGAGAATTTCACTTCCTGCCCTTTCTGAGAGCAAAAGCCGTGATGTATTGGAACCCCAATCATGAGGAATGGCTATGTACCGACCCCCTCAGGCCTCCCAGATTTGGTTGAGTTTCCATAATCGATTTATGAGGGCGTTTCTATTAGTTCCCACTTCCGCTGTGGTTTGAAGATAGTTTTCGCTCTTCATGTTACTACTTTTCGTACCGCACTACTCGTCAGCGCCTGTTATTTCTTTTGCATCTTATCTCCGCCGTTTCTGGTTTAGGTCATTGTCCTCCACCTGACTTTGTCTTCTTCTCGTCTTCCGTCTTCGGATATTGATTTTGGTTCTCCTCCTGTCTTCTCCCTCTAATTGTGCTTCCATCATTACTTGTTCGGGACGCGTTTTGATCAGTCCCCACGACGTCTTCTTCAGATGGCTCCGTCTCTTCTGACTCCGGGATTTGCGCCCGTCAGTCAGATGTTCCTCGTTAAAAGGTATGCTCCCAAAGGAGTCCCTCCCCCCTTCCAATCAGCTGTCCACCTGCCGTGTGTCTGACAAGTCTCTGTCTCTCCTGGCATTAGGAAAGATAAAGTTGTGGTTACGCTGACCCAACCGACCCTATTTTTTATGCCGACCCTAAACTTTTTTCATCAAGGAGGAGGAGAGAAAGAAAGAAAGAAAGAGAAAGATAGAAAGTAAGAAAGATAGAAAGAAAGAAAGAAAGAAAGAAAGAAAAAAAATTGACAGTTAACAACAAATTGCATGCTGTCTCCTCGTCTGTGTCCTATGAGCACTCAGGGAATCCACTATTTAAGTTAATTTTTAAAAATTCAGTGAGAAGAAAAGTGTACAAATTTCCCTATGGCCTCTACTGAAAAAAAAGAGTTCGGGTCGACCTACCGACCCATTTCCCCCCGCCACAATGCCTTAACCACGACTATTTAGTTAATATGGCCTAAGGAATAAATCAGTAGAGACTGTAGAGTCTAAGCCATTGGCTGGCTGTTACTTTTCAGTGACACTTTGCCTGCTTCTTCGTCGTCCTTTGCTGTCCCTACTTCTGATATAATTTCCATTGGAATCATGACGCCATCAGTGATCTCCCCCCCCCCCGCCCCCCCCCCGCCTCCCCGCCCCCCCGCCCCCCCGCCCCCCCGCCCCCCCCGCCCCCCCGCCCCCCCCGCCCCCGCCCCCCGCCCCCCCCGCCCCCCGCCCCCCCCGCCCCCCCCCGCCCCCCCGCCCTCCCCCCCCTCCCCCAAGGACTGCTGTCGTAAACAAGAATATCGGAGTCGCATCCTCTTGTGACCGTGTTTTATCGTCTGCGTGTCTCATTCCTCCTTCCGTCAGCACGCGTTTGCGTGCGTTTGTGCTTACATGTGTGTGTTTGTGTGTGAGTGCGCGCGCGCGCGTGTTTGTGTATTTTTACTAAGTATCTCAATTCTCTCTCTCTCTCTCTCTCTCTCTCTCTCTCTCTCTCTCTCTCTCTCTCTCTCTCTCTCTCTCTCTCTCTCCCTCCCTCCCTCCCTCCCAAACCTCAACCCCCACCCCGATTTCATGTTAATTAACACATAACCCTTTCACATTTTCAGTCGTGTTTGTGTGCACGCGTGCGTGTTTGCGTGTCTGTGTATATATGTGCATTCGCGTGTGCGCGCGTGTAGGTCAAATCGTCTTGTTCCACTCTTGCCTTCTAAAGTTCCTTGTGTTCTTCCAACGGGCGATTGTATCCATTTTTCATCACGTCGGAACCCATCGTCTAATTCCCTCCCTCCTCGCCATTACCCATTCCGGCTCCCTCCTTTCTCCTGCCTCCATGCAGCACGTGCGTGCGTGAGGGAGGGAGGGGTCGCGCAGACACTAATCAGCTCGTGTCAATATTCATGGCGTTTTGCTCGCTCTAGCTGCGGCTCTCTCCACCTGCCTGCCATCTCTACTTTGTAGCCAGCCACACTCCAAGACTGTCTCCCCCACCCACCCCGCCCTACCCCACCCCACTCTCCCCACCCTACCCTACCCCACCCCACCTCATTCCCTCTGCCCTCCCACCCCCTCTCCTCACTGGCCGTCACACTCAGGAAACGCAGACGTCTCTTTCTCTTACCCCATCGCCTCACCTTATCCCAGCTCTGTTTTGATTCACCTCCACGCTTGTTGTCCTCATCTCAAGGGATCTCGCTCAGCGGTCTAGGCGCCCGCCTCCAGTGGTATTTTGCACTTGGCGGCGGCGAGTTTACCAGCAGTAGGATAGGCTAGTCAGAGGGAATCTGAATGGTGTTTCCTTTTGTTTTAGATTAACATTATCGTTGCTATCATACGGAACGTCGAATCAGTCAGTTCTTGTAACGAATCTGTTTCCAAACCAGATGCTGCCCGCCTTTCTTGTCCCAGTTTTGACACCGACCTCTCTATGATTACAACGATCACTTATTTTAAAAAGGACCGGAAACGCCATTTCGATCGTCTTTGTAAGCAGACCGTAGTCAAGGGAACCCCGTCTCGGGTGTGATGGTCGAAGCTGTACAGATCCTGGCGTTGAATCTTCTGGCATGATGCTCCACCCTCATTGTCTCTTGACTCGAGGAGGAAATTTGTCGTTTGGCGCTGCTTTATGGGATCAGAGATACAATTCATCGTACAGAATTTCCTCAAGAAAAGGACAGACATGCAGGAGACTGTTATTATGATTATGTCTAGCCCCTGCTTTCTCTCACAACTATTGTCTCTGACTAAAAAACTGCTAATCTTCCCATTCTTTACTCTCACCCGCATCGCCACCCTCTGTCCTTTCTTATGTCATTACCCGCCACGACATGTACCACCCACTTTCTCGTGAGCAGCGCCGCCGTCAGGTCGACATGAGTGGATTTTGCAGCATGGGCCCTCGAGAAAAGAAGACGATACCAAGAGTATCATGTTTGTGCCGATGCACTTTGTAGTTCTTTATTGCTGTGAAAGAAGAAAGTCTTCTGCGATTTGTCTTTTTGTGTGGTTCACTTCACTGGGGGTGATGGGTTGAACTGCGTTGGAAGGGTACTAGGGTAGGTAGATGTGTGTCATGTCAGAAGAGAACTAGTGCTATGAAAGCATCTTATCTTGGTAGAGGCATGTTGTCTCAACAGCATTTGAAATTGTCCTCCTTGTGTATTGGAAGGTATCCGGCCATTGTATGTATTGCCTCACCTAATATTCCTTTTTGAGAGGAAGAACGCAATGCTGTTTATAAACATTGTGAACGTTGTATCGTTTCCACCCATCATAGCCACATACCAGGCATTTTTACTCAATGATTTATAAGGTCCAAAAGTTTTATACTGCTTCAGGATTTTTTAAATTCCTTGAGCCTCTCAGAGATACTTCTTTCTGAGTGTACTGGCTGTGGATCCCCTTACCATAGGTGTTGCTTCTTTAACTGCCTGTGAACCCTTCCTGTGACACTTGGTCTGATTCTGCTCTTAACCAGATTGGTTCCTCATACTCTCGCTAGTGCTGGTAAATAATATTTTTTAAATGAAAAAGCTAGCGAGTAGAGGGATACGTTCATGTACAGTAGCATCCGAAAACGCGCCGTAAAACACACACACACCCAACACATGCAACACATGCACGCACGCACGCGCGCGCACC
>JAWQFJ010000735.1:15000-57500 GCA_034096865.1 Theodoxus fluviatilis | reverse complement strand
ACACCTTGGCAGGTGGTAAGAGAATGCGGGCGCAGCCTCTTTGAAATTCGATACTGACAGCGTCTTGCAGCGAGCGATACTTTCTCCTCATAGGAGCTCAGTCCCTTTTTGACTCACATGCGAAGCAAAAGTGAGTCTATGTACTGAGCCGTGTTGTCCGTCCGTCCGGGCGTCCGGGCGTCCGGGCGTAAAAAACTTAAACGTTGGATTTTTCTCGGAGACTATTAAGTCTATCAACACCAAATGTGGCATGATGGTGTATGATGACAAGGCCTCAAAAAACATATATAGTGACTTGTCCTTGCTTCAAGGTCAAGGTCACAGGAGCCATAAATGTGGTCTCAAAAACAGTCATTTTTCACATTTTCCCAATTTTCTCCCACGTTATTGAGAATGGCGACCTTAGCTACAAGTGGTATATAGGTCAAAGCAAGCCCTATCTTTTGATACCAGTTTGGTTGACCTTGCTTCAAGGTCAAGGTCACAGGAGCTCTTCAAAGTTGGATTGTATACATATTTTGAAGTGACCTTGACCCTGAACTATGGAAGATAACTGTTTCAAACTTAATAATTATGTGGGGCACATGTTATACTTTCATCATGAGACACATTTGTTCACATATCATCAAGATCAAGGTCACTTTGGCCCTTATGAAATGTGACCAAAATGGGGTAGTGAACCACTAAAAGTGACTATATCTCATGGTAGAAAGTGCCAATAAGCACCATTGTGCTTCCTATATCTTGAATTAACAGCTTTGTGTTGCATGACCTTGGATGACCTTGACCTTGGGTCAAGGTCACATGTATTTTGGTAGGAAAAATGTGTAAAGCATTTCTTTGTGTATGATGTCATTGGTAGGTTTAGTTGTTTGACCTTGACCTTGAAGGTCACCTGAAGGTCAAGGTCATATAAAGGTCAAGGTCAAGCATGTGAGTCGTATGGGCTTTGCCCTTCTTGTTCACATTTCTCGCGCTTGCTTTTCTGCTTGGCTCACACAATTGTATCTGTTTCACTGAAGAGTTTCCTATTTGTCGCTGTTTTCATTTGCGATTTAATCTTGTCATCCGTCGTTTCGCATACGCATTTCAGCACTTGCATGCATGCCTGCCATGCCGGCGTATAATTCCAGTGTTGCACATGAGACATGAAAACTTACACACAAACACACACACACACACACATGAGCACGAACAAGTGCGCCAATACATACGCATACCATGTGCCGGGTAAACATACACGTTTTTGGCTGTCCTACGTTCTACTCTTTCTCTCACTCTCCCCCCCCCCTCCCCCCACTCTCGTGTATGTTGTCTGCTCTTTGCAGCATTACTCATAATGGTAGGGTGGGAGCCTTTGTTTTGGTATTGCAGCATTACTCATAATGGTAGGGTGGGAGCCTTTGTTTTGATATTGCAGCATTACTCATAATGGTAGGGTGGGAGCCTTTGTTTTGGTATTGCAGCATTACTCGTAGTGGTAGGGTGGGAGCCTTTGTTTTGGTATTGCAGCATTACTCATAATGGTAGGGTGGGAGCCTTTGTTTTGATATTGCAGCATTACTCATAATGGTAGGGTGGGAGCCTTTGTTTTGGTATTGCAGCATTACTCGTAGTGGTAGGGTGGGAGCCTTTGTTTTGGTATTGCAGCATTACTCGTAGTGGTATGGTGGTGTCTTTTGTTGTCTCGGTATTGAAGCATTACTGATAGTGGTAAGCTGATGTCCTTTGTTTTGGTATTGCAGCATTACTCGTAGCGGTATGGTGGTGTGTTATGTCGATATTAAAGCATGGTATGGTGGTGTTTTTTGTTGTCTTCTTCCTCCACCAATACTCATAATGGTTTGGTTGTGTCTTTTGTTGGCTGAGTATTTAAATATCGCTCGTGGCGATACTGTGGCGTTTTTCCCCATCTGATTTTGAAGCATTAGTTGTGGCAGTAATGTAATGCTAGAGGTGTCTGTTTTGTAAGATAACTCATTGCATTTTTGTTGTGTACATTTCTTTACCTCAGTAGACTTTTTAAAAAAATCTGCGTTCTTAAGATCTGAGCCTGCCTGGGAATCTCTGCACATTCAGAGATGCCGTTTCCTCTTATTATTTTCAGATACAGAATTATAGAGATACATGCATTTAATGAATTTGACTCTTACTAGCAATATGTTCTTCATCCCCACAGAAAGTTACAAACATCTCGATGGTGCCCTTCTCTTGTTTTTCTCTCCATTTATACACCCCCTCCTCTCCTCTTAGAAGACATTCTCGTGTGTAGTTTTAGGAAAACTTGCCTTTCGTTCCACGGCAGTGTTTACATGGGCTGAAGAGGAAATTAGCTCCGGGCCGCTTTACTAGTCTTCTCGGAAAGAAATATGCACGGTCAGGCAGCTAGCGCAGCACGAGCAGTACTGTAAAATGTTTCCCATTACCTCTACACGCATCGTTTTGTAAATCCCAACATCTGATGCGGCAGCGGAGCAAGGCTGGTTGAGAATTGCAGTGACCCGGATGTCACTCGGGGCCCCTGGCGTCCTTCACTTGCCGCCCCGCCGCCCGCACCTTACTTCTGCTTCTTATCGGAGGGCGTGTTTTTCCTCCTCTCAGGCGAAATGCAGACGCCATTCGCTTCCGCAGGGTGCACGAAAGGTTGCCTCAGAAGTGCAGGAGTTGGCCCCTTCCTGCGTTGGTGCTTCCTGAATGGTGTAGTGATGCGTCTGGGAGTATTTGTAGCCGCAAGGCGAGGTCTTTCGAGGAGTTCCCGATCGCGGTGCTTACATAGAAACGCGGAAAGTTATCGCTCGCTTGCAAGAGAGTGAGAGGAAGAGGATATGGCTAGGGTTGTTGTGTTCACCTGGGAAATCGCTCGTAACTAATTAACGCCAGCCTAGCGATGCGTGCGATGAGCGCAATCGGAGCGCTGCGATGCTGATGGATGGCCCCGACTTCAGTGCACCAAGCTTTTAACAGGTCGTTCGCTCACTCTCGCTCTCCATCAACAACCACACCTACGTGTCCTCCATTTCCTTTTCTCCGTCCTCGGCACGACTTGTTCGCAGTTGCCGCTACCCGCTGCCTGTCCGTCTGTGTTTATTTGCCACCCTTTTTCTCTCCGGCCCCTGTGCGCGCTCGTACGCTCACACATGCAAACTCTATCACCTCTGTTTAGCGATTCATCTCTCGCACTCGAAGTGTACGGAAAACGCCGCACGGACAAACACGTCTGACTGGATTCAACTGACTGACCAATTGACTGACTGACTGACCGACCCTCAGACTGGCTGTCTGAATGACTGACGGATTGGCGGACAGACAAATGGATGGACGAACCGACTGAACATCTTTCAGCGTGTGAGTGAGTGAGTGAGTGTGAGTGTGTGTGTGTGTGTGTGTGTGTGTGTGTTTTTGTGTGTGTGTGCGTGCGTGTGTGTGTGTGAGTGTGTGTGTGTGTGTGTGTGTGTGTGTGTGTGTGTGTGTGTGTGAGAGAGACAGAGAGAGAGAGAGAGAGAGAGAGAGAGAGAGAGAGAGAGAGAGAGAGAGCACGCATGTGTGTTCGCGTCATAAATCCTGCTGTGTGTATGGCATGGCAAGGCCAATTGCAGCTGCACCCTACTCCAGTCCCTTCACGTGGCTGTACGTGTGTACTGAAGGGTTGTATACATGACGCTGCCAGCGAGGAGGAAGACATCGAGCACCACTTGTGGAAGTACACTTCTTGGCCACCTGGGTGTTGACTTCTTCCTGGCCTTGATACTCTCCTCTCTTCTCTGCTTCTTTCTCCTTCCCTTCCCTTCCTCTCCTTTCCACTGCTTCGCACTCCTCTTCGCTGCGCTTTTTGTTCTCGTGTCAAACTCATCCCCTCTCATTTTCTTCCGTCTCTCCTTTTCCTGTCCTTTACACCTGTCTGTGCTCTTCCCTGTCTACGTACCTCTTTTCCACAATTTCCCTCTATTTTCCCATCTCATTTTTATTTTGCATCCATTCTTGAGTTTTCCAGCATTGCTATTCTTTTTCTTACCTCACCTTTTCTCCTTTTATGTATTTAATAATAATAATAATAATAATAATAATAATAATAATAATAATAATAATAATAATAATAATAATAATAATACATATTACTTGTACGCACATACCTTCCCTAATAGGCAAGCTCATGGCGTTTACAATGAAAAGTCCACACTCATACAAAGCATTCCAACACTCGCACACTGTACAGTTGAAATAAAAGAAGAGTTAAATACAATACAATTAATTAACATAGCAGGCAATAAACAAAACACGAAACATAAAAAGGCGCCTTGTGAAGCACCTCACTGCTCGTCAGGAAAGACTGACCGGAACAGGTGTGTCTTAAGGGAGGTTTTGTACTGGGACATGGAATCAGAGTGACGAACAGGAAAAGGTAGGCTATTCCACGTTACAGGGCCGGTGTAAGAAAAAGCTCGCTGTCCTTGGGTTTTCTTTTTGCGACGGGGGACATTAAACGTTTTGGTGTCTGCAGTTGAACGGTTATTTCTAGCAGTTATTTCCGTGTCTGCCTTTCTTTCTCACACCTTCCCGTGTCTTCTCCTGTTTTCTTCCCCTTCCCTCTTCTGCTTTATCCGCTTTCACTCTCACTTCGCATTCTCGCAGAAACGTGCCAGACATCCGTGACTTGTCACTGTGGGTTTGGAGTCGCTCATGTCATGTTCATTTCTCGCTCAGCTCCCATTGCGACGGCGGGCGTTGTAGGTCAGGTTCCCTGTCACGGCAGATGCTCTCTTGCTGCCCCAAGTATGACTTAGGAGGCGGGGGACTGCGTCAACCAAGGTAGCGGGAAAGACTTTTTTTAAAGCGTCCTTCTACAAATGTGTCGTTTGTTTGTGGAGAATACGCTTTCTTTCCAATTTAAAGCTGTTTGGTGCAAAATACTTGGAGGAAAGTGGTCGGCCCAGCGCGAAAGGGTGAGAAAAAGCAATTTCCTTTAGTTGTTTTTTTAGGGTCCTCGTGTAGACTTCTTCGTGCGAAGGCGATGTCTTCTTGTACGCTTCTCAGCTGTTTAATGCAATACGCTTGGGGTGGGGGTGGGGGTGGGGGGTTGGGTGGGGTGGGGGGGGGTGGGGGGTGGAGGGGGGGGGGTCCTGAGGGGCGTCGCTGTGCAACGTAGAGGATAAAGTAATTTCCTTTCTAAAAGGGTCCTCTTTCCGGCTTGTCGTCTGTGCGGCAACAACGTCTTCAGGTCTGTGCCTCAGCTGTTGTAATGCAAAAGCCTTTCTTTTTGGACTTCCAAGGAGGGTTGTCGTGCGAAAACTTCTTACGATGGAAGAGAGAGAGAGAGAGAGAGAGAGAGAGAGAGAGAGAGAGAGAGAGAGAGAGAGAGAGAGAGAGAGAGAGAGAGAGAGAGAGTGAGTTAGTTTAATGCACTTTATAATGAGGCATTCTCTGTACCCTTGACCCCACGTAAACTGAGTCATGGGTTTCCATGTGACTAGCATTGCCAGCCAGCCTTTGCATGGTAAGGTTGATATTTCAAATGCCAAAGCTTAAATAGGATCAGAAGCCTTCATGAAAATAGGTCATCGCATTATTCAATCCATTACACAAGGAAACTGGCAAACTTGAAACGAATTTATTCTTGAAGGACCCTCGGGAAGGATCAGGTACAACACCCGCTGGAAAAGGCTTGCAGGCTCTTCGTGATTGAAGAATGAAACGAAATGTTAGAAGTTGCGGTAGATCAAAAGCTGCTCGGTCGATAACATATTTTACATAATGAGGTCCGTCCCTTCAGCTCTTACTCGGTGTCGCAATCGAGACAGTGGTCTTTTCATGACACTTTTCGAAGCCTTTAATCACACGGCGAAGTATGAGTACGTCTGTATGATGTGCAGCTCTCTCACTGGATCAACGTGATCATTACTTCTGTAGCGAAGATGCCTGAGCGAAGGAAACTGCTAAGCCTTGCTGCAGGGAAACGGCAGTAGGTTCTCCATTGTGTTTCGCTTGCTTTTCTGGAGTGGCAGGTGCACCAACAGGACCAGGATTCCGGGCAGTAGTTTTCTGTTTGTGCAGCTGTTCTGGGAATATACCAACTTTGCCTTTGTTGTTTTACGTGTATACTCGTAAAGCTGCCAACTATCCTAACCTGATTGGAGGAGTGGTGCACTCGTCTATGGCTGAAAGGGGCAGATGGCGGACTCCATAGTTTACACTATGTGTCTGTATTGAGAGACGGAGCCTGACCTGTGTCTTATTTGCCTGGCTTTTCATGCTTTGCAAGTGCGGTTGCACCTGCGTCTTTTCAAAAACCTCAAAATGAGGTCAAGCTCCTCATATCGATTGTAAGGAAAAACGATCGCAAGTTTACTGTAATTTCTTTGAATGACAGCTGTTTCACAAAAAACACACACAAAAACAAACCCCACACACAATTACCTTCACTGAAATAATCAGGCATTGATGATATTTGATGGAGATACTAGGAACATTATGATGGAGATACTAGGAGCATTATGATGAAGATACTAGGAGCATTATGATGGAGATACTAGGAGCATTATGATGAAGATACTAGGAGCATTATGATGGAGATACTAGGAGCATTATGATGGAGATACTAGGAGCATTATGATGGAGATACTAGGAGCATTATGATGGAGATACTAGGAGCATTATGATGGAGATACTAGGAGCATTATGATGGAGATACTAGGAGCATTATGATGGAGATACTAGGAGCATTATGATGGAGATACTAGGAGCATTATGATGGAGATACTAGGGGCATTATGATGGAGATACTAGGAGCATTATGATGGAGATACTAGGAGCATTATGATGGAGATACTAAGAGCATTATGATGGAGATACTAGGAGCATTATGATGGAGATACTAGGAGCATTATGATGGAGATACTAGGAGCATTATGATGGAGATGCTAGGGCATTATGATGGAGATACTAGGAGCATTATGATGGAGATACTAGGAGCATTATGATGGAGATACTAAGAGCATTATGATGGAGATACTAGGAGCATTATGATGGAGATACTAGGGGCATTATGATGGAGATACTAGGAGCATTATGATGGAGATACTAGGAGCATTATGATGGAGATACTAAGAGCATTATGATGGAGATACTAGGAGCATTATGATGGAGATACTAGGGGCATTATGATGGAGATACTAGGAGCATTATGATGGAGATACTAGGGGCATTATGATGGAGATACTAGGAGCATTATGATGGAGATACTAGGAGCATTATGATGGAAATACTAGGAGCATTATGATGGAGATACTAAGAGCATTATGATGGAGATACTAGGAGCATTATGATGGAGATACTAGGTGCATTATGATGGAGATACTAGGAGCATTATGATGGAGATACTAGGAGCATTATGATGGAAATACTAGGAGCATTATGATGGAGATACTAAGAGCATTATGATGGAGATACTAGGAGCATTATGATGGAGATACTAGGAGCATTATGATGGAGATACTAAGAGCATTATGATGGAGATACTAGGGGCATTATGATGGAGATACTAGGGGCATTATGATGGAGATACTAGGAGCATTATGATGGAGATACTAGGAGCATTATGATGGAAATACTAGGAGCATTATGATGGAGATACTAAGAGCATTATGATGGAGATACTAGGAGCATTATGATGGAGATACTAGGGGCATTATGATGGAGATACTAGGAGCATTATGATGGAGATACTAAGAGCATTATGATGGAGATACTAAGAGCATTATGATGGAGATACTAGGAGCATTATGATGGAGATACTAGGGGCATTATGATGGAGATACTAGGAGCATTATGATGGAGATACTAGGAGCATTATGATGGAGATACTAGAAGCATTATGATGGAGATACTAGGAGCATTATGATGGAGATACTAGGAGCATTATGATGGAGATACTAAGAGCATTATGATGGAGATACTAGGAGCATTATGATGGAGATACTAAGAGCATTATGCCTCATCGAAGGATTGGTAGTTTGGGAAGTCCTTATCAAACAGCAGACAAGCAAAACTGTATCATGATTTGCTCCATAATTGTTGCTATTGAATCAACAGCTGCAGTAGCGATTGTGATGGTAATTTATGTTTTAAGTGTCATAGTACAGTGTTATCGATGTAGAAAGGGTATTTCTTTCCATGGTGTGGTTGTGCAGTAACATTTCTGGAAAAGCTGCCACATGGAATCCAATTCCATCATCAATTCGCTTAGCGCTCAGCTTCCCCTGGGTCTTGCACCAAATGAAAAGGAAAACACGAGCGAGACCTGGTTTTGCACGTGCAGATGTAGGCTACGGCCCTCGGCCCACCTGCCTGCCTGCATTCTGATCAATGGCCTCTTGATCCTCTCGGGGTACCGGAAGCTGCTGTTAGCAGGCGTGGTTGGCAACGGCGGCTGTGCCCGTGGAAGTCGGTGTAGGCTTGCAGTATCCGAGCAACGCAAGGAGCGTGGAATGGCTGGATCGCCAGTGACGTTGGCATCGCTTAGCCCCCAATGGCGCTCAGCGCTGCGGTGGTCTGCGAAGGTCTGCTTGTACCAGTCCTTAAAGCCGTCGGCTCTGGCTTGGTGTAGTTGCAGCATTTTGTGTTTATGTGTATGTGTATGCTGCTAGTGCAGGATTAGATCACTGGAACTGGATTAACCGGAACGCTCTAGCTGTGATCCGCTAAAAGCTATGCTGTAATACTGTGATTGGCAATGACTGTTTGCAGGGAAGATGTAAGCCTCAAAGACTCGGTGGCGCAATGTCTGTGTGTCCGGGGTGAACGGAACTTTGAGGATTTCTTGCCTGGCATTTAAACGAAAATCTATCGGCGGGCAGAAGTGGGAAGATCTCTCGTTCGACCGACTTCGTGAGTGATCCACTTAACGCTGCATATTCATCTCGTGTAACTACTCTTTCGTGCCACGAGCTGCTTGCTGGGTTTCCTGGTTTTGGGTCAATGCGATTCTGCGGATGGTCCGGGCGTGAAGCTCTTTGACTCCACCGTCGCTGGGTGAGCGGCCAGGAGGCGCCTGCACTCCACCAACATTCCTCAGACTTCTTCAAGGAAGACCACGAGCTCCGTTCTAGGTCGCCATGCGTGTATACCACTGAGGCGTGGGAGTGGGCTCCGGCTCCACGTCCTGCATGGGCTGAGAGATGACCACGTCCCGGCCGCCCTCCGCTGGCCGTGCCCTTTCGCTTGGAGTATTCATGAATTTATCATTTGGGGGAATCTCTTGAGGATCGATCCCTGGCCAATCTATGGGGTGCTGGTGTATGTGAAATTTCCCCTGTCCCGGCTCCCTACGCCCAACCACCCCCTCCCCACCCCCTCCCCCTTGCCGCCACCGTAGTCCTGGGCTTCACGGACGATCTGCCCGCCATGCATATGCATTGTTTGGGGCGACCCCGCTAGGCAAGGGCTCAAGGCCCCCCTACCCCCAGCCTCCCAAACCCCCCGTCATTCCCTCCCTCATTCCCATCTTCCCAGTCCACTCACTGTAGGAGCCTCCCAAGGCTGCATATTCCTGCCACCATGCTGAAGGTAGGCACTGCTCCGTCCTAGCCGTGTGTTGTCCAGAATGAGACGTCTCATGGAGCCTGGCTTTGCGATCTCAGCCGTTTTGGCTGGATGGCTTTTTGTTTTGGTTTGATTTGGTTTGGTTTTGAGAGGTTTCTTGTCTCGGTTCGAACGCGTTGTAGGTTTTGTTAGAACTGCTAGTTGTTGTGGTTTGTACAGTTTCATGTAGTTTGAACGTCTTCTTGGTTTGGTTCGAACGGCGCATGATTCGATGTGAACGGCTATGTGTTTTGGTGTGGACGGCTGTATATTTCAGTGCGATCAGCTCCGTGTTTTATTGTGAACGATTCCTCGTTCCATTTGCACATTTCCTTGGTTGTGTTCAAATGGCTTGGCCTGAAATGTTTCCATGATAGTTTCAATGGTTTTCAGCTATAGTTAGAAAGATATGGCGCTTTAGGACGCTTATCTGCTGCCCGAAATATGAAGTGTGTGTGCTCGTGCCCTGTCGGGGAGTGACTTCCCGAGTGCCAGGTTAGCGTCACAACGCGGCCTGGAAGTAGGCCTGGTGTCGAATAGAGGACCTCGAGAAGCAGTCGATCCTTTGCTAGGCTGCGACGACGTGGTCACCGATACGGGTTGCGAGGAGACCTTATCGACTGTCTGTCGATGGCCACTTAACGGGAGGTCCTGCGTGCCTGTGTATGTGTGTGTGTTTGCTTGCATCAACTTGTAACGATTGCAGGGATTGACGTACCGGAAAGCGAGCAACTGAATTGGGTACTGTGTACATAGGAGACTCAGCCCATCACCAGTCAGGCACGGATACACTTTTGAGATGGGTGGCTTTCTGCCAGACGATTGTTTTCTGTAGCACTGTTTCTGTGTTCGTATGGACGTTCCGTGTGACTTTTTCATGTCTGTGCCATTCTCTGCGTCAGAGGCAATGCAAAGTTGCTGCGCCGCAACGAAAGTGTCTTCCTGCAATGATTCGACTCATGCATTCTAGTGGTTTGTTTTTGGTGTAGATATAAACACGCTGTGAGAAAGAAGTATTTGCTGCATCGAAGTTTGTAACAAAATTCTGCTTTTATCGACTTGAAGGATACCATATTGCTAGATATTACTGCTCCTCGTTGTGATATGTACAACAGAGACCTCTCTCACCACTTGTGCCTTCTACAAGCGTGTAGGTCGTGTCTAATAGAGGCTCCTACCAGTCGCTGATACAGTTTACTTCAGGTCACCACTGCACATAATGTGTATAGGCAGTAGAAGTTGCAGGATGTGCCTCGACTTGGAAGATGTGCCTGGCGCTTTACATGCTCCGTCTTTTCATTCTTCACGATGATGGTGATAATGGTGGTGGTGATGATGTTGATGATGATGATGATGATGATGATGATGATGATGATGATGATGATGATGATGATGATGATGATGATGATGAAGAAGAAGAAGAAGAAGAAGAAGAAGAAGAAGAAGAAGAAGAAGAAGAAGAAGAAGAAGAAGAAGAAGAAGAAGAAGAAGAAGAAGAAAAGGAGGAGGAGGAGGAGGAGGAGGCGAGAAGACAAAGGTTTTACGTGTGTCGGGTGGTTCAAGGCCGATATGTTGTATGCATCATTCACGTCCGTTCCGTCTGAGCTGAATGCCCTTGCTTCTGGTTTGCGTTCCGAAACAGTGGTCGAGGTAGAAATGGGAACACATCGAGCTTGCTGATCGTGAAAGTTGCTTTGTAATAGGTGATGCTCGCACTTACTTCCGACTAAATTGGAATCTGAGATATTTCCATTCGATAATGCGTACTGTTGCTGTCCATTTACTCTGGAACCTTTACGCTGCACAGTGACAGGCGAGATTATCGATTCATGTTGATGACCCGTATCTGATTATACCTGCTGTGTAGATGAGAAGGAGTGGGCAGAAGAGGGGGATACCTTCTTGGCTTGCTTGTACGTCGTGTCTCAGCCACGCTTTACCCCCGACGTGTGGCAAGGGAACTGACGGCACATGGATGCCATCGCCAGTCAGTGAGACAGGAGACACCTCGACTTGTCAGGGGCCCCCGCCTTGCCGCCACCAACTAAGCATCTTGTCTCCTTTTGCTGGTTTCGGCCATGTCGAAGGTAGGAGTGTGCCAATCGAAATGGTTTGGAGTTTTCTTCTACCTGTTTAAGCGTGAATATCTGCGGTGTTATCTTCTGTTCACCAGTTGTGTTGCGAGGCCCCGCTTTCAGATGCTTGAAGTCATTAGCGGAAGTTGTGTCTGAACGATGCATACGCAGTCTTTTCAGCTTGACCGATAAATCTCACTTTGCCGGCGTGAATCGCAGCCAGTCGCTAGTTACGTCGCCCTCATTCAGAAAACTCCATAGTCCCCAGACAGGCATCATGGGTCGATTGCAAAGCTGTTGAATGGGCTGGGTTCAGTGACCTCTCCAACTTTGAGATAAGGGACATCTTGCCGTCTCGACGCGAAGATCGAGCAGATATATATAGCGTGGATTCTTGGCGACTGTAACCAGTTCCATTCCTTGTGACTTGGGGAACTTTTGTCGGAAGTGAACTGTCTAAAACTTCAGTGCTCGAGGCACACTTTTTCGATAACGTGTTGTTTGCTGTTGGATGAAGGCCACTGCTTCAAAGTTCGCTTGCTCTGTAGCCAGAGGTCATCACAGGCAGCTTGCACAGGCCTACGTGACAGGGCATTTACTTGACGGAGTGGGTTGCTTACTCGTTTCGAATTAGCCTCTGGGACCGCAGTATAACAGGCTCTGCAAGGATTGGGGTAATTGCTACGATAGTACGGAATCCTGCGGCAGGCAGTTCTCTAGCCTCTGACCTTTCCTATAGGAAGCTCTGGAGGTGACATAATCCCTTCTGCTCTGTCTGTGGCGTCGTGGCTTGTTTAGTCGGACTGTCACTGCGCAGCCACAGTTGGATAAGGGATTCCGGTGTGGCGCTGCCAATGACTCCCTGTGAACAAGGGGTTTGAACAGATTTGGCGCGGCAGTGCCCATGGTCACAGTACGCTCCTGCCGGGATCTTGGGTGTTGCGCTCGGGTGCTCTCGGCCACTCTGGAACAGTACGCCGCCAGCTAGAATGTGACGCCATGGACTGCATCCTCATTGTCTTGTCTAGTTAAGAGCCTTGTGCGATATGGAGTGCATCGTTGTGCTCGTCTGTCTCGTCAGCAAATGCGTTTTGTTCCGTCTTGCTTCGACAATTTGACAGTCTTGTCTGTGGCTATGACAGAGAGAGAGAGAGAGACAGACAGACAGACAGACAGACAGACAGAGAGAAAGAGATAGAGACAGAGAGAGAGACAGAGAGATAGAGGGAGAGAGAGACAGAGAGATAGAGGGAGAGAGAGGCAGAGACAAAGAGAGAGAGAGACAAAGACAGAGAGAGAGACAGAGAGAGACAGAGAGAGACACACACACACAGAGAGACAGATAGAGAGAGACAGAGAGAGAGACAGAGAGACAGACACAGAGAGAGACAGAGAGACAGACACAGAGAGAGACAGAGAGAGACAGAAAGAGAGAGAGACAGAGAGACAGAGACAGATAGAGACAGAGAGAGAGACAGAGAGACAGACACAGAGAGAGACAGACACAGAGAGAGACAGAGAGAGACAGAGAGAGACAGAGAGAGACAGACAGAGAGACAGAGACAGAGACAGAGAGACAGACATAGAGACAGACAGACACAGAGACAGAGAGAGACAGAGAGAGAGACAGACAGACAGACAGACAGACAGAGAGACAGAGAAAGAGAGAGACAGAGACAGAGAGAGACAGAGACAGAGACAGACAGGCAGATAGAGAGAGAGAGAGAAAGAGAGAGACAGAAAGAGACAGAGAGACAGACAGAGAGAGACAGACAGACACAGAGAGAGAGACAGACAGAGAAAGACAGAGACACAAAGAGAGAGAGAGAGACAGAGAGACAGAGACAGAGAGAGACACACACAGAGAGAGTCACACAGAGACAGAGACAAAGACAGAGAGAGATAGAGAGAGACAGAGAGAGGCAGAGAGAGAGACAGAGAGAGAGACACACAGAGAGAGACACACACAGAGACAGAGAGAGAGACAGAGAGAGACAGAAAGACAGAGAGAAAGACAGAGAGAGAGACAGAGAGAGAGAGACACAGAAAGAGACACAGAGAGACACACAGAGAGAGAAACACAGAGATAGACACTGAGGACAGAGAGACAGACAGAGGGAGAGAGAGAGAGCTAGATAGACAAAGAGAGAGAGAGCTAGAGAGAGAGAGAGAGAGTGTGTGTTTTCGTGCGTGTGCCCGCGCGTGTGCGGAGAAAACTGAAGTGCACAACGCATGGTTGTAAGTGACACTTGGAACATCTCAGTCTTTGTCTCTCAGTCTCTCTCACTCTGTCTGTCTAAAAGTCTGTCTGTCTGTCTGTCTGTCTGCCTGTCTGTCTGTCTGCCTGTCTGTCTCTCTCTTCTCCCCCCCCCCCGTCTCTCTCTCTCTATATATATATATATACATCTCCACCCCACCATCTCTATGCCTGTCTGCATCTGTCGTTGAGCCTGCGTGCCTTCCTGCCTGCCCATGCATATACTGTATCACGGAAGAATATTCTTCATTTCTCTGGGCGTATATCTTTACATCTGTTTGCTCTCTTGATGCCATCTGAGTCGTTGCTATAGCACCACAATGCTGCACTCCTGTTACCAGTCTCGCCTCTTTGCTTCAAAGTTGCTGCCAACTTCGTGTATTCCTCGTACTTGCATTCTCACCAGCTCTGAGATGCAAAACAGTTCACCAAAGGGCCTTTGTGATTGGTCACGCGTCTTATAATGACTGTGGTGTCCGGTGCTCATCTGATTGCATGGAATAATGCTCGGTGGATGAAAAAGTGGAAATGTCGGCTGGACCAGGGCGAAAGAATAGCCATGCATAATTGAAAATTGTAGTCGTGGGCTTGAGGGTGGGAGGGAGGGAGGGAGGGAGGGAGGGAGGGAGGGAGGGAGGGAGGGAGGGAGGGAGGGAGTGAGGGATGGAGGGAGGGAGAGAGATAGAGAGAGAGAGAGAGAGAGAGAGAGAGAGAGAGAGAGAGAGAGAGAGAGAGAGAGGATTTCTAGTGACATTTACAGCCATGCATAGTGCATTTCTCAGTTTTCTTTCTCTCGGCAAAAAAAGCGGTGCTTCCGAAGTGAGCGTTCTGTGTGGAAGACCCTACTTGGAGACGCCGTCCCCTCCGAGTGCGTTGGAGGGCTGCGTGATTAGAGCGAGTGGCGGTAGCATGGGAGATGAGAACTGCGGGTGAGGGGGCGAGAAAGACTCTCCTCCCTACTGGCCTGCTTCGGAGACTCCTCTTCGATCTTGTGTCCACCCCCCTCCCCTCATCATCTTTCCGCGACTGCAATATCTCCTAGAGCTGCAGTTCCCTTTTTTCACTTCCGGCAGAGCGGAGAGGCCATCAGCGCTCTTGAAGATTCATTACATTTGGGGCGTTCCTACTTTGGTCGCCTCGAGTTTTTTTTCCTTTCCCCCTATTTACATTTTTGTCATTTTCTTACAGTTCAGTTCATACCAGTGTCTCCTCCTCCTCTCTTTTCCCATTCTTCCCAGTCCTTCTCATCCACGCTCATCTCTCGTCGGCGATATTGACGTCCGAGTCGAAATCGTTGGACCACCATGCCGCACCTGTATGTTGGTTTTCTCCATCTTCATCTGTTCCATGTTCTTCTTTCTCTTCCCTCTCCATAGTTATCGTCATCTTTCACCATTTCTTTAATTTTTTATTTTTGAACGCGCGCGCACACGTACACACGCACGGACACACACACACACACACACACACACACACACACACACATATGCACACACACACATACGCGCACACACACGACTCCTCTAGATCTGGACGGATCTGGTTCGTAGCAGAAGATCTGGGCCATCAGATCTGATGCTGGCTATGTAGCCATTTTGCCATTGACACGACGCTGAGATGTTCGGATGCGGGTCGCCTCCGGCACGCTTGTATCGCGATGTGATGGGATGAGATGATCAGCCGGCTTGGCCTGGATTAGCCTCCCCATGCAGGTAGTTGCCCCTGACTTCCAGCGCTGTGGCGCTTTGCTTTGTAGCACCCTGGATTCTGCAGAGGGCGGACATTGATCCCAGCACGTGGCGTCACCCAGGGTGGCCGTCTGGCCATGCATCCATATCCATTGTGCTTTTGATGTTCATCACGTCCCATCGCCTGCAATTCCAGGGAATTCTGGCACGGTGCCATCCGCTGAGAGTCGTCATAGGGTCAGATATCCGTGATTCTCTATACCTACCGTACCTGGCTTGTGGGTGCGATTTCTCGGTCAAACGCGCATTGCCAGCACCGCTCGCTAGTTGTGAATATTGCAGTCAGATATGACAGTAAGCCTGCAGCAGTTAAGGGTTTGGGTTGTATTGATAATTAGCTCCGTAAGTCGCTGCATGAAGATTGTACTGCGTCACGTAGTTGGCAAATAAGCGAAGTTTCGACTGGAAATGACTGTTATGATTTGTGATATCCTCAAGGGAAAGAAAGTCTCTTGTTTGTGCGGAGCAGAACATTCAGATGTCACCACCCTTCGCACTCGATGGCTTCACAGACAGTGACGATCGTAATGGAAAATAGGATTGCGTGTATTGATCAGTCGCACACATAGAAACGTCACTGTCTGAAATATTCTTGCTCTCACCCATTCTCTTTCTCTTCTTCTTCCTTTTCTGTCCTTCTCGCCTTCCCTTCTTTCCTCACTTCCTTCTTTCCTCACTTCCTTCCTTCTCTTGCCGCAGAAACTTGCTTCCTTCTGGTCTCAAGTCTTTTCTCCTGCACGTGCCTCTCCACACGTGACAGGCCGTATTCAATTCATTCTGCCGAGATCTTCCCGCAAAGTTTTCACGCTGGAGCGACTGAGCCCTGGGCTTCCATGGAGCAAGCTAAGGACCAGGTAGACCAATATTTTCTCATGCGTGGCGCGCCGTGCAAACGTTTAGCTAGTTACCTGTGCACTCATCTGCACGCCTGACTGATAGCTCATCCCTTGCCGGAGAGAGAGAGAGAGAGAGAGAGAGAGAGAGAGAGAGAGAGAGAGAGAGAGAGAGAGAGAGAGAGAGAGAGAGAGAGAGAGAGAGAGAGAGAGAGAGAGAGAGAGAGAGAGAGAGAGAGAGAGAGAGAGAGAAGGAGGTGTGGGGGAGGGATGCAGAGAATGTGCAAGCCATTTATCATCGAGCGGCCCAGTACATCGTGCGTATGTGTGTGTGTTGTGTATGAATGTGTGTGAGTGTGTGTGTGTGTGTGTATATGCGCGTGAGGGAGGGAGAGAGAGAACGAAAGAACGAACACTCTATTGTATAGGCCTTCGGTCCAGTACAAGGGGAGAGAGAGAGAGAGAGAGAGAGAGAGAGAGAGAGAGAGAGAGAGAGAGAGAGAGAGAGAGAGAGAGAGAGAGAGAGAAGAGAGAGAGCAATGTTGTTGCGTCAGCAGGTAAGGCTCTTCCCAGGTGGACCGTTTAGACTAGGAGGGAAGGGGGCGTCTGGTGAGGTTGGGTGGGGTGGGAAGCCAAGTTTAGTTAAGGTCAGATGTAGATGTGTCGGGTGGAGAAGAGCTGGAGGGGGTGGGGGAGACGTGAAATGAGGCGGAGTTGTGACGAATGAAAGTAGGAAGAAAGGTGGGAAAGGAAGGGGGTTGAGGTGATGTGGGGGAAACAGAGAAAAAAAGAAAAGGGAAATAAGTGTATGGTGTGAGTGAGGCTGGGAGGAAAGAAGTGGCTTCTCACGAGAAAACACAGAAATGTATGAGGGTCGTAAGGCAGTCTGTGCGTACTGGTCTGGCTTGGCCCCAGCGTTCACGGGTCACGTCAGGCGTCCGCACAGGGTACTGCGGTATGCCACGCCTTATCCCCCGGCCACGCTCTACCTGTGGCGTTGGCAGTCGGAGATTCTCTCTCAGTCGGCTCGTCCTCACAGGACCTCGCCCCCGCTGGAGATAAGGGCAGCGTCCTCTGCTGGGAGGCAGTGTGCTTCACGCCCTCCCTCGCGCCAATTTTACACTTGTTGCCTCGCTGCCTCATCGCCGAGAGGGCCGAGTTTGCGAGCTTGCAGGAGTTTGCCCTTAACTGGTTGATGGACGGTAGATTGGGAAAATGACAGAGAGCGAGGTAAGGCGCGGTTTTTCTCGTCTCTTGTTTTCTCCCTTCCTCACTCCCATGTTGCGTCAGTGTGTCGCGCAGGAAGAAGTGTTTGCTGCTGTAACGAGGAGAAATTACTATGCGCTGTAATGGACGGGTCTTCGCCATTGAAAGCTGATTTATGAAAGAAAGCATCTCCCGAAGTCATTCGTTCTGCAGGAAGTCGCGCTCCCGGGATTTGAATAATCCTTTCCTGTCAATTCAGAGACTGCATCTCTCTGCTTTAATGGCTTCCTGCGCTAATGAAGACTGCTGGGTGTGCATGCGCTGGCGTAACTATTGTCATTAGTGAGAATCAAGCGGCCTCTCAGAGGATGATTGGCATACAATTGGTGACAGATGCCTACTGGACAGGCCAGTGTTATTTCCAGTGGGGAAGATAAACAGCAACTCCATAATATCGACTGGAAATGGGATTTGAGTGTTCACTTGATTTGAAATCGCCCAAGTAGCATCAGATTACACCAGAGAATTGGCGAAGTGGATTCGGGAAAGGCCGAGTTTGGTATAATGCAGGAAATAGTTTGAAGTGCCGCTGTGTGTATGGTGTGTGTATGTGTGTGTGTGTGTGTGTGTGTGTCTATGTGTGTGTGTGTGTGTGTGCTTGCGTGTGTGTATGTTTGTGTATGTGTGTGTGTTTGTGTGCTTGCTTGCGTTTGTGTGTGGTGGATAGTTTATAGTGGGGATCAAGGTCGGGGAATGGAAACAGTCAGAAGGTGGGCATGGGACAGGGGAAGTGAAAGCGGTAGTAAAGGGAAGGGGAGTGGGAGTGGGCGAAAGGAAGGTCTTAATGAGAATGAAATGAGAATACCAGAGCAAGCATAGGAGGGGCACGGGTTTGATATGGTGGACAGGTTGGGGTAAGGTCTAGATAGGGGAATGGAGAAGTTTGTCAGATGTTGGGCATGAGGTGGAGGAAGTGGATGTGGTAGGATGAGGAGGGAGGTGTGGGGACGGAATGAGTATTGGAGAGGAGGTGTAGAAGTGGGCTAGGTGGAGGGTGGAAGTGGTGGCTACAAGGGTGAGAAGAACGTAAGTAAGTGCTGGTGAGAGGACGGCGAGGAGGTAGTGGTGGGATGGAAGTGGGAGGGAGGGGGTGGGGTGGGGATACGACAGGAGGGAACATGGAGTTAGATGTGTGTGTGTGTGTGTGTGTGTGTGTGTGTGTGTGTGTGTGTGTGTGTGTGTGTGTGTGAGAGAGAGAGAGAGAGAGAGAGACAGACAGACAGACAGACAGACAGACAGACAGACAGACAGACAGACAGGGAGGGGGGGAGGAGACTTTATTTCAGTAGGATAGTGAATTTAGCAGAATGGTCGGGGAAGAGTTCACCAGGGGTCATATGGTAATTAGCAGCGCAGCCATGATCGTAGGTTACACAACTTCCGATGCTATATCATATGTTGGGGTATGTTTCGGGTCTGTGTTGAGGAGTGATTATCGCTAGATCGTGGCAAAAGGATGGCATTAAAGCATGCAAAAAGTTTAATTAGATTTAAAAAACTAATCGAAAATAGTCATAATAGACTATTGTCACGTATACTTTCTGCACAAAACCCACAGAAGAGAAGTAAACAAACCACACCGTACATACCTAGCAGACGAACACGATCGAACCGTAGCCACTACGCCAGCAGACGATCGAGCTAGTGTGATATAATGTTTCATGTAAAGCTCGAATGAGTGGCAGCAGATAACTGTTTAGTTCTGGCTTGAATTGACTATTTCGTTTCCCTGGTCAGGCGAGGACAGAAAATTCACGATCATAGAGTCGATGAGTGCATGATCAACTTGCCCGCATTCGGCGTAATGTAACGTGTAAGATTATGACAAGAAAATGGCATTAAAGCACAAAACAAAGTTTCATGACAACTAAATTCACCAATTATATTAATAACTGACCATTTTTACACCTACAGCTAGTGCTAAAACCTTACAAAGCAAACAAAACATACTGCGGGGAGTGTCCCGGTCACGCATCAAAACTCAGTGCACGAGTGATCGTTTCGCTTTTCTCTTATTTGTGTATCTGCTCCGACATGGTAAGCTGGCTGTGCCAAGAAACCAACATCTAAAATAATTAGAGTTAGTTGATACATTTTCTTTCTAAGGTAATGTCCGTGAGGAAGAAAACGCGTTACATTGACTTTCGCAAGCCCGATGCCTGTCGATTTTACCTCAACAAAATTGAGGTGATCGGCGGGCTCGATCCATACCAGCTGACGCTCCCTATGGGTTAGAGGGTAAGAATTGACCCACCGCGTCTCCCTTCGCGATTCGTAAGAGGCGATTAACTAGATACATCGTGACTTGATTTGCGCTGACTCGGAACTATTCTAGTGGTTTTTGTGCTCGGTGGCCTTACGTAGCCTACAAAGGCTGATAAGCCTTGAAACTCCATCCATCCATCCACCCATCCATCCATCCATCCATCCATCCATCCATCCATCCATCCATCCAAGCTGACGAAGGACCAACTTGATCCGGAATTGAGGAACACTCCGCCAACGAGTGCCATGGACATAATTATTTAATTGTTGTACTCGGAACATCGGCGTACATGTTGGAAGTCTATCGATTCTTCGTAGCAGGATTCGTGAGAGATGTCTGCTGATTCTCGCCGGGTGTTTGTCTCGAAAGGTCAGATCTATTCTGTAAATCTTCTTTTTCCATCCTCTTTGTCTAGCTTCGGTCACCCTTTGCACAATCGGACCTTGATTGGTTTTCTCTGATGGTATAAAGTAGTAGGAGCGTTTGTCTCCTCTTAATTTTTATTTTTGTTGGTTGTTAAAACAAATTTTTACGCAGTAAGAAGTCGGCATGGTTGCACGTCTCCCGTAGCACAGCTTAGCAGACGGCGCTCGCCTCCTACCAACGTGGCTGAAAGCACGTGGCTTCTACAAATAACTCCGGAAGTGACGACAACGCGTCTCCGGCGCCTTTCAAAGTCAGTCCTTGCAAACAACAACATAAAGATACGACCTATTACACACACACACACACACACACAGAGGCAGGCAGACAGAGATGGCACCAGACACAGAGAGGGGACGTTGGGGATGAGGAGGGCATGATGGCACAAGAAAGAGGCAAACGCAGCTGGGGTGGGGGTGGGGTGGGGTGGGGGAAGGTCGACTGAGGGCTAGGGCCTAGTGCAAGCCCTGAGAGCGTGCAGTGAAGGGCAGTCTTCTCGTTCTTACTCCCTCCTCTTCCGCGGAAGAGGGCGTGAGGAAGATGCGCTATTGATTATGGATCACGCATCCCTGAAATGGCAGTTTGTGACGGATTGCCAAGAGGCCCATGCAAACAGGGGAACAGCCCCGGGGTCTGCCTAGCAGCGCTGTTGGGACAACACTGCCAGTTGCCTTTGCACGTGACGTCTTCACTAAGACATTGCCCCCTCCTCTCTTATAATGCCCTGATGAGCGGGGATCAGCCAGGGCCTCGTAAATGTTTATCCGCTGAACAAACCAGCTGCCCTGACATGGTGCTTAGAGGAATTGCCGTCATTTTTCGCATCGTTCGCTGTGCAGAGGTCTTCTCCTTTGATCCTTGTTGTCTTTTTTTCACGCGCCACTGGCTGCGAAACCTTTTATGGGTCGCCAGGCCAGAGCTGGTCGATAGAATTTGATTGGAGTTTGTGCGCCCGCTCATGCGCGTTTATGTATCTGTGCTGTGGAGGAGTTTGGGAATGTCAGAGAGCAAGTTATTGTGTCTGTCGAGGTGTGTGTGTGTGTGTGTGTGTGTGTGTGTGTGTGTGTGTGTGTGCGTGTGTGTGTGTGTGCGTGCGTGCGTGTGTATGTGTGTTCGTGTGTGTTTGTATTTGTGTGTTTGTGATTTCGTGCGCGCACGTGCATGCCTATATAGGAGTCTTTTCATAAATGAGAGTGCTTCTTTATATGTGTGTGTATCGTCTAGATAACATAATCCGTCAGTGTGTGTGTGTGTGTGTATGTGTGTGTATGTTTGTGTGCACGCGCGCGTGTGCGTGCGTGCGTGTGTGCGCGTGTGCATGCACCGACGCACGCACGTGCATGTGTTGTCTGTATGACCTCACGCTCGTACATACGAGTTCGCCTGCATATGAACATGTTGAAATGTTTAAATAGGAGACGGAATCTAGTCCCTAGTGAATGTGCTGGCATGTATTTTTATTGCGACAGATTCCGTCACGGTAGTCATAACGGGATGTTTTTAGCGCAGACTTCAGAGGCGTTTAATGCGACACAGTATGCACGCTATTTGTCACGTTGTATTGATGGTATCTGCTGTGACGAGCGCGCGCACTACTTAATGTCAGTAGGTGGTGTCTTGTACGGTCATCTTTTTTGGTCGGTGAGAAGCAAATGCTTGTCGTGGAGGAGGGGCGCTTCAGATGATGGCGGCTGATGAACGTGGAGTAAGTCTAGTCTAGCTCTCCTCTCTTGGAGACTGGGAAAACCTCTTTCGCGTTTAGTCGTGTGTATTCTGCTTGCGTTGATCTGTTGCCGGCGAGCAGTCGCTTCAACAGATGAGTACCGTTAGTATGTCACTGAGGTCGTGCATCAGTCTTGTCAGGCGCAAATCCCTAATATAATGTGCTCGTGTGTGTGACCCGACCCAGTGAAGCCTATCCGAGCGTGACGGGAAAGTTAACCAGTTTGTAGCCAGACTCGTCAGACAGGAATGCTTTGGGTTCTTCCTATGATCAGGTTTCTACTCAGCCTCTCTCCTAAATATCGAAACTAGATGTTCTTTCTTCTAGTCCATGAACATGGCTGTCTCTGTTTATGTATTGCTAGTAGTCGGTCTCGCTTTTTATGGTAGAAGCCAGTGATAATCTTATGGAAATTAGTGTTGCCTATTGCTGATTTATATTGTACCCCATTCCTTGTATCTCAATGTAAGCATACCATCGATTTAACAAACAGCTTTGCGTTCTTCTAGAGTTGTATTTATGGTTATGCATTTATCTATTGCTGATAGTCTGTCTCGTCTCACATGGTTGAAGCCAGTGATGAACTTCAGGAAATGTGTATCGTTTTGTTTTTGAAAATTATTATACCATATATCGTATGTCCCAATTTCGACATGTCTTCGTTTTAACAAACAGCTTTGTTTTCTTCTAAAACTGAATATGGTTGTCTACCCGTCTATTGCTGATAGCCTGTCTGATGGTAGGAACCAGTAATGAGCTTCTAGATAGCAGTGCTCCATATTGCCCATCTACCACGCTCTATATGTCTCGGTATTGACCTGCCTTCGTTCCTGACAAACGACCAGGAACATAACTTCGCACTGTGTGTTGCTCGTGTCTCGAGACTGGATCGTTTGGCTGACTACACATGTCCTGGTTCTTCTTGATGTAGAAATCTCGTCAAAAACCGGCTTAGACACATCAACAGGCTGGCCTTCTGATGTAAATCTCCTCTGTAGAATATCGCACGCTCTTTTGAAATGCTGCATTGAGATACTTAAAAGTTCCTTATTGTCCTTGCTGCAGCTCCGGTCTGATCAAAACCAGAGGCAGTAGACAGTTTGTAGTGATGCACTGCTCGAGCACTGCCTTTGAAGACAGTTTTATTATTCGTCTGAGCACCTCTGATAACCATTTCAGCAGAGTGCTAGCGTCGATAAGCACCTGCGCCAACTAGTGTGCTGAGTCACACAGCGGAGACATATGCCACTGCTCATGTTCTCATCCGTTTATACTATTTTTTACCGCGCGGCACTCTCCAATTGTTTTCCGAAGCATGCAGACGATGTCTGGCTCGCCTGCATTCGGAGTAGACCCTGGGTGCCGAGACGCTGGGGATGACAGGAGTAGCTTCCCTTGGTTCAGTCTCCTCGATTCCCAGACAACTTCTGAAAGTTGACGAGGAAGTCCAGAGACATGAGAATGATTGCTGCACCTCTCCTTAAATGAGTTTGATATTTCTTTCTACACTGTCAAGTGGATGTGAACATGTGCGCATGCACATACATACGTGTAGATGTGTTCATGCATCTGTGGTTTAGTTTGTCTACTCGAACGACTGAGAACTGTTCTAAATCGGAAAGGAGTTGGGAGTTTGTGTTCTAGATTGAAATGGTATTCTTACTGAAGTCGCCTTTCCTGAAAACTGTGTTCTGTAGCATGGTGTCTAAGAAAGTTGCTGGGCGACTGCCTTTTGTGTAGTCTTCCTGTCTTTCTGGGGCGCCAGGTGCTTCAGACGGAGACACCAGACAGGAACTGAGGAAGGAGGTCACACATTTGGTTTCGCCCTTCTGGCGCCCCTGTCACGTGACGGAGACCTAGCAATCTGTGGCGTGCCTCGGGCTCTACGTCGTACATGACGACTCAGTCGGGCATCCCTCCATCCTCAGTATTTCTCCACCTAGCAACCTCCCGTCCCCCGCCACTGGTTATCTCCCCTCATCTTCCTTTCTTAGTCCGCCCGTGCGTGCTTACGTCCGTACGTCCGTCTGTCTGTCTGTCTGTCTGTCTGTCTGTCTGTCTGTCTGTCTGTCTGTCTGTCTGTCTGTCTGTCTGTCTGTCTGTCTGTCTGTCTGTCTGTCTGTCTGTCTGTCTGTCTGTCTGTCTGTCTGTCTGTGTGTGTCTGTCTGTCTGTCTGTCTGTCTCTCTCTCTCTCTCTCTCTCTCTCTGTCTCTGCCTCTGTCTCTCTCTCTCTCTCTCTCTCTCTCTCTCTCTCTCTCTCTCTCTCTCAGTCAGCTAGCCATTAATGATCAGGCAATCAGTCAGCCCGTCCGTCCGTCCACCTGTCTGTTTGCCTATCTGCTCAGCCCATCTCCCCTTTTGTCATCTCCCGCCCCTCCCCTCCCCCTCCCCACACCCCCTCCCCACACCCCCTCCCCACCCACCCCTCCCCCACACCCACCCCTCTCCCCCCACACCCACGTCTCTCCCCCCACACCCACCCCTCTCCCAACCCCCTGACGCATCTACCCAGGCTGTGTCCCTCTGTGGAGGCTGTCCTGTTGGTGTATGTCCGAATGACAATGGAGGCTGTCCTGTTGGTGTATGTCCGAATGACAATGGAGGCGAGGATGGTCAGGTTGCGGTGAAGATTGTGTTTTGGTGTGGCTGCTAGTATTGATCACAGATCTTTCTTTTGCCATGGATACGAAACGTCCACAGAGTGGCTGCCATAGGACTCCCAGTGGCGGAATGATCTTCTCAGCGTGGCATTGTGACACCATAGGCGCTTGCTGTTTGTAATGCGAGTATTGATCTGATTACGCATGCGCATACCGCACACTCGAGTGCAACATAGGGCCGGAACCGCACACTGCTTTTGTAATTAGCCAGGTAATCGCACTTGTATCTTGTGGTCATCGCGTTAAGCCAATTGTTGTTTCCCCACGTTCCCTACACGTTCCCTACACGTTCCCTACACGTTTGTGATAATTATCACCCAAGCCTCAGTTTGTCCCAGTATGTGTGATTTTGCCGGCCAACGCGGAAACTCTCGGCGTTAAATTCCGTCTATTCTCTGGTCCACTACCCCACCCCCACCCCACTCCCCCACCCCTACTTTTTTCTTGCTGGACGTGCAGATTTCTGATCAAGACCCTTTGTTAACGAACTTTTTAAAATCTTTAGGCAATCGTCTACCTTTCATCTGCATGTCTGAACTTTTTTTGGCGTGAAATTGGGTTATTAATAACATCTAAGCGGTTTTTTACATTGTTTCATATGGGAGATGCATCTAAGGGAGGTGACTCGTTTTGCCCATGTGTTGTTGCAGTGCCCGGTGAGTGAATGCTGTAGTGACAAACCACGTTTCTTTGTATATAGAGGCTTTTCAATAGTTTCTTTGACTCGACTCGAGTGTGCTCTTGGTGCGGATGCAGCGCAAGAAGAGAGAATGTCACATTGATGAAACACCTGTAGGTTAATATTTGTCCTCACCAACGGTCTTGCTTAGCCCCCAGCATCTTGGCGCTTCACTGGCGTTGCTGACCCGTGTGTTCTTTGCGTGCTTGCAGGACCAGGTAAAGGAGAAGAGCAAGTCTGCCACGCCCCCTAGTGACGAGAAAGAGGACGATGTCTCCATCACGCCCCCACACCCCGCCATCTCCAAACGCACGCGCCGTGGCGCCGTCAGCGCCGAGGTCTACCGTGAGGAGGACGCCGCCCAGTATGTCAAAAAGGTGAGTGTGGTGCTCTGTAGGAGTGTGTGTGTGGTGCTCTGTAGAAGTGTGTGTGTGGTGCTCTGTAGAAGTGTGCGTGTGGTGTTCTGTAGGAGTGTGTGTGTGTGTGTGTGTGTGTGTGTGTGTGTGTGTGTGTGGTGCTCTGTAGGAGTGTGTGTGTGGTGCTCTGTAGGAGTGTGTGTGTGGTGCTCTGTAGGAGTGTGTGTGTGGTGCTCTGTAGGAGTGTGGGTGTGGTGCTCTGTAGAAGTGTGTGTGTGGTGCTCTGTAGGAGTGTGTGTGTGTGTGTGTGTGTGTGTGGTGCTCTGTAGAAGAGTGTGTGTGTGTGTGTGTGTGTGTGTGTGTGTGTGTGTGTGTGTGTTGCTCTGTAGAAGTTTGTGTGTGGTGCTCTGTAGAAGTGTGATGTGTTGCTCTGTAGGAGTGTGTGTGGTGCTCTGTAGGAGTGTGTGTGTGGTGCTCTGTAGGAGTGTGTGTGTGGTGCTCTGTAGGAGTGTTGTGGTGCTCTGTAGGAGTGTGTGTGTGGTGCTCAGTAGGAGTGTGTGTGTGGTGCTCTGTAGGAGTGTGTGTGTGGTGCTCTGTAGAAGTATGTGTGTGGTGCTCTGTAGGAGTGTGTGTGTGTTGCTCTGTAGGAGTGTGTGTGTGTGTGTGTGTGTGTGTGTGTGTGTGTGTGTGTGTGTGTGTGTGTGTGGTGCTCTGTAGAAGTGTGTGTGTGGTGCTCTGTAGAAGTGTGTGTGTGTTGCTCTGTAGAAGTGTGTGTGTGTTACTCTGTAGGAATGTGTGTGTGGTGCTCTGTAGGAGTGTGTGTGTGGTGCTCTGTAAGAGTGTTTGTGTGGTGCTCTGTAGGAGTGTGTGTGTGGTGCTCTGTAGGAGTGTGTGTGTGGTGCTCTGTAGGAGTGTGTGTGTGGTGCTCTGTAGGAGTGTGTGTGAGTGTGTGTATGGTGCTCTGTAGGAGTGTGTGTGAGTGTGTGTATGGTGCTCTGTAGGAGTGTGTGTGTGGTGCTTTGTAGAAGTGTGTGTGTGTGTGTGTGTGTGTGTGTGTGTGTGTGTGTGTGTGTGTGTGACTCTGTAGGAGGGTGTGTGTGTGTGTGTGTTACTCTGTAGGAGTGTGTGTGTGTGTGTGTGTGTGTATGTGTGTGTGTGTGTTACTCTGTAGGAGTGTGTGTGTGTGTGTGTGTGTGTGTGTGTGTGTGTATGTGTGTGTGTGTGTGTGTGTGTTTACTCTGTAGGAGTGTGTGTGTGTGTGTGTGTTACTCTGTAGGAGTGTGTGTGAGTGAGTGTGTGTGTGTGTGTGTGTGTGTGTTACTCTGTAGGAGTGTGTGTGTGTGGGTGTGTTACTCTGTAGGTGTGTAGGAGTGTTTGTGTGTTACTCTGTAGGAGTGTGTGTGTGTGTGTGTGTGTGTGTTTGTGTGTGTGCGTGTGTCTGTGTGCGTGCATGCGTGCGTGTGTGCGCGTGTGTCTGTGTGCGTACGTGTGTGTGTGTGTGTGTTTGTAGAGTGTGTATGCGTGCGTGTGTTTGTGAACGTTGTGTATGTGGGTGCAAGTGCGTCCTTGCATGCGTAATTATGTGCGTGTGTGCCTGCATGGTTGTGTGAGTGTATGCGTGTGATTGAATGTGAAATTGTGCTCATGTGTGTGTGTGTGTGTGTGTGTGTGTGTGTGTGTGTGTGTGTGTGTGTGTTTGTAAGCATGCGTGCGTGTGCGCGCGCGCGCATGAGTTGTATTAGGATTATATGACCATTCATACATGTATGCACTGTATGGATCTGTCCAGGCATGCAGGCACACGTACGGGGATGGGATAGGGGTGGGGGATGGGATCATAGGGGTGGGGGATGGGATAGGGGTGGGGGATGGGATAGGGGTGGGGGATGGGATAGGGGTGGGGAATGGGATAGGGGTGGGGGATGGGATAGGGGATGGAGAAGGTAACGCATTTGAATCTTGCGCGCATACCTGCAAATACTTTGTGCGTGCGTTTGTGCAAGTTGAGTGTATGTGTGTCTGCGTGCGTCCATGTGTGCATGTGTGTGAATATTTGTGGACTGCGAGCAAGATAATGCATGTAATCGCTTTAGAGTTGCATCATTGAACCCGTGTGGAACTTGCGCATTTGCGTATGATTGTGTATCCGCCACTCTTTCCTGTCGCTTTCTTCGTTACGATATCTACAGGAGACGCCATGCATTTTTATCACTCTCTCGATGGAAACCGTTCATCAAGAAGTTAGGCTGATATTGTAGTTTTCTTTAAAGAATAACTGCTCTGAAATAATTTCCGGGCAAGATGTGAGCAAACTTTTCCACGACAGATGGCAGAACAATTTCAAGGGAAGCAACTCTTATATCTTACAATAGCCCTTAGTTTGTTGTGTAACCTCCCTTGAAGTGAGCATCGAAATATTCTTGCTTACAGCAAGTCAGCACTGTCGTTTTGACATAAATTTCGATTCGAGCGATGCCGAGCCTTCATGCACAGCTGCAGCTTAACGTATTTTATCATCTTCCACAAGGAGCGAGCAGTCTGCAGCTGCTGGTTTACTCATTTGGTTGAGAAGCGCAATCCGCGACGATGAGAAGGCATCGCGGAAGCCATCTTGGCTATCGTTCGGTCATAACGAGTCGTTCAAGAGTGCACATTGGTGACTCGGCTACCGGTCGGCGAACGGTAGGTCGTCTTGACAGAGTTGCCTACCGTTACGGTGGGTCCGTATTTGTCCCGGAAAAGCATAAAATTGACGTGGGTGTCCCGGAAATACAATTTGTACATTCGCGTCCCGGAAAATTGAAAAAGTCCAAGACACGTTTTCAATCAGAGCTGCAAGAGTGCTCGTGTACGCTGGTACAGATGTACCCTCAGCTGAACCTTGTTGGAAATTGCCGAAGGTACTTCGTGACCACACGTCATAGTGGCGAAAACTGCCGAAGCACCGATAACCACAAACACGCATGCGCAGCAAATACGGCTTCTGCCGATTGAGGGAGAAAGAAGCGGGCTTTTGGAGTCAGAAACATCCGAGTCAATGCCATCAAGCGAAAGAATGATTCTGCTGAAACTGCCGCTAATAAATCTGATTCAAAGACACCAAAGCGAAGCCAAACTTTCAGAGCAGATTATACGAAACTGTGGAGCATTATCACAACGGGGAAGAAAGGAAACACTTTCGCCTATTGCGAAGTTTGTGCCTGTGACTTTTCCATCAAGTCGGGTGGAAAAGACGACTGCCGTCGCCATGTGGACACCGACAAACACGAAAGAAACTCAAAAAAGTTAAAAGAGCAACAGAACAACAGCAAAATAACTGAATTCTTTCCTGGTACCGCTCTTGCTACTGCATAATTGTTGGAAATGGATACCACACGTGCAGAGGTGATGATGGTGGACTTGATCCCTGAACTGAATTTGCCCTTTTCTGCCTTGGATGTTTTCAACAAAGCTCTACCCATCATGTTCAAAGACTCAGGTCGCCAGCGAGTTCCAATGCGGTCGCTGTAAGGGTACAGCAGTTGTTCGAGAGATAGCGGCAAACACATCTCTGACGCTTGCTGAAAGCCTAAAACAACGTCCATTCACACTTTCCACGGATGGCAGTAATGACTCTGGTGACAAAAAGCTGTTTCCACTAGTGGTTCGAACGGTTGACCCTGATACCTTGGAGGTGCGATCTGGAATACTTCTTCACAATATTCCCCAAGCTTTTGCCACCTGGTGTTGGAGTGAATTGCATCAAGATGGAGTTCGCAAGATACCAGACCACTGACATCAGTGCGTGCATCAAGAGCACCGACAGGATTGATGCTACATGGCGAGAGATTGGACAGCCCTTATTCCCAGTCTTGCCGACAGTGATGTGTACCATCATGACCATTCCCCATTCCTCGGCCCACTGCGAAAGGATCTTCTCAGTTGTGCGAAAGAACAAAACAGACTTTCGGAGCAACATGGGGCTGGACACACTTGAAGCCCTTGTGGTTGCCAAGTCTAGGCCAGGGGAGGCCGTCACACGGTTTTATAAGAGGGCAGACTTGGAGAAGTTGAAGAGTGCATATTACAACTCTCTTCAGTCCAAGAGTAACAAGTATATGCATTGTATCAAGCTGTGTTCATAGTGTATATAATAAGGTGAGTTTAACAGTTTCTGTCTTTACTGCTATGTTGCTCGTATTAGACACCATGTCCTTGAAAATCATTCTGTGTCCCTGATTTTGAGCCAACATGTCCCTGAAAGCACAATATGAGGGTAGGCAACTCTGTCTTGAACACAGGGCAGGCTGGTCATGCCAGGTCACAGTTACCTCGTACGCCTGCGTACCTTGAAACTGACGACGAAAAACCAAACTGACGCTGCCAATGGCAGGAGAGGATTAGGGCGAAACCAGCCGTGTCATCGATGATTAATGAGCAGTGCAGGTGACACGGGAGAGAAATTAATAACAAAAACATGGACATGTCGCTATGAAGAGGGAGCTGTTTGGAAAATTGCGAAGGACGGATATATTGATTTGGTTTAAAGGGGAAAATTGATCCAGCGATGCGAGACGGACGTCTCACGCCATGATGCTGCTCAGTCACGGAGAAAGTGCAGGCGTTGCTGAACTTTGCCTTCATAGGGAATTGAGGATCATGCAAAGCGCCCTGCATCTGAGACCACTGCAAAATGGCCAACATGGATATCGCAACCGTGGGAGAGGATAACTCCAGCTTCATTTCATGTGAAGACGAAACAAAAAGTCGCCACTGCCTGACTGCTGGAGCGGCCCTGAAGGCTCAGCAGCTGCGGGTTCCGGCTGGTGAAGCGGCTTATCCAGCGGCTCAGGTTGTGTGCTACACATAGGCATGTTGACCCAAGTTGTAGCAAGCGCTCGTGCTGGTGAAGCGGCTTATCTAGCGGCTCAGGTTATGTGCTACACATAGGCATGTTGACCCAAGTTGTGGCAAGCGCTCGTGCTGGTGAAGCGGCTTATCTAGCGGCTCAGGTTGTGTGCTACACATAGGCATGTTGACCCAAGTTGTGGCAAGCGCCACGCACCTGCAGGTTTGTGGAGAGTAAAGCTTTTCCAGAAAATGGAAGGAGAAAGAAGATGAGGGACATAACATAATTCATTGGAGTGTTGCAAAGCAACAGGAGAGACTAATGTCGTGTGTTATCCTGTCTGAATTCCATCAAATTCAAACAGTGTGTTCCCAAATCCAACTTCACCTGACAAGTCTTGCATACGACTGTGGCAAGTATGGTGGCGTTGGGTTCATCTGGGAGCTAGGTAATGTTGCTGTGCTCCATAGTTACAAGTATGGTGGCGTTGGGTTCATCTGGGAGCTAGGTAATGTTGCTGTGCTCCATAGTTACAAGTATGGTGGCGTTGGGTTCATCTGGGAGCTAGGTAATGTTGCTGTGCTCCATAGTTACAAGTATGGTGGCGTTGGGTTCATCTGGGAGCTAGGTAATGTTGCTGTGCTCCATAGTTACAAGTATGGTGGCGTTGGGTTCATCTGGGAGCTAGGTAATGTTGCTGTGCTCCATAGTTACAAGTATGGTGGCGTTGGGTTCATCTGGGAGCTAGGTAATGTTGCTGTGCTCCATAGTTACAAGTATGGTGGCGTTTGGGTTCATCTGGGAGCTAGGTAATGTTGCTGTGCTCCATAGTTACAAGTATGGTGGCGTTGGGTTCATCTGGGAGCTAGGTAATGTTGCTGTGCTCCATAGTTACAAGTATGGTGGCGTTGGGTTCATCTGGGAGCTAGGTAATGTTGCTGTGCTCCATAGTTACAAGTATGGTGGCGTTGGGTTCATCTGGGAGCTAGGTAATGTTGCTGTGCTCCATAGTTACAAGTATGGTGGCGTTGGGTTCATCTGGGAGCTAGGTAATGTTGCTGTGCTCCATAGTTACAAGTATGGTGGCGTTGGGTTCATCTGGGAGCTAGGTAATGTTGCTGTGCTCCATAGTTACAAGTATGGTGGCGTTGGGTTCATCTGGGAGCTAGGTAATGTTGCTGTGCTCCATAGTTACAAGTATGGTGGCGTTGGGTTCATCTGGGAGCTAGGTAATGTTGCTGTGCTCCATAGTTACAAGTATGGTGGCGTTGGGTTCATCTGGGAGCTAGGTAATGTTGCTGTGCTCCATAGTTACAAGTATGGTGGCGTTGGGTTCATCTGGGAGCTAGGTAATGTTGCTGTGCTCCATAGTTACAAGTATGGTGGCGTTGGGTTCATCTGGGAGCTAGGTAATGTTGCTGTGCTCCATAGTTACAAGTATGGTGGCGTTGGGTTCATCTGGGAGCTAGGTAATGTTGCTGTGCTCCATAGTTACAAGTATGGTGGCGTTGGGTTCATCTGGGAGCTAGGTAATGTTGCTGTGCTCCATAGTTACAAGTATGGTGGCGTTGGGTTCATCTGGGAGCTAGGTAATGTTGCTGTGCTCCATAGTTACAAGTATGGTGGCGTTGGGTTCATCTGGGAGCTAGGTAATGTTGCTGTGCTCCATAGTTACAAGTATGGTGGCGTTGGGTTCATCTGGGAGCTAGGTAATGTTGCTGTGCTCCATAGTTACGTAGATCGTGCATCTTTACCTCCCAATAGAGGTTGTTTTACCGTCGGTTCTTTAGCTATTCAGCAAAATAACTCAGAAAGTTCAAAACGGATTCTAATTCAATTTGGTGCAAGGTCGGGGTTTCACCCAAGAAACAATTCATAAAATGTTGGAGGTTATCTGTTATCTCGTTATGGAATTCGGGCCTAAAAGAGAGATTTTAATGCAAATCACAAACTTGATGACGTGAAGCTATTATGACGGCCTCGTATGTGTTCGGCACTCAGAAATCGCTTTCAGCCACGAAAATGAACTAAACTTCGTAGCGTCAGGCCTGGCCAGCAGAACATCCTGCCTCATTGACAGGCCATGGAAGAGTAGGTGTGGTTTCCTTGGTGGAGCTTAGCGCTGTCAGGCTGCTTTCTAGTTTTACCATTGTGTTTGTCTTTGGAAGCTCTTGCCATTGAGTTAAATAGCTTTGGATATACTGTCGACGTGAGTTAATATTCATCGCTTTCCAAGTTCCCAACGAAAATGTCATGATAGTCTGGAGAGGCTCGGTATTTATAAAGATTGTTACATACTAGTGCGATATTGAATTTTTGGAATATTGTGCTTACGAGTCTAGGTTGCTTCCAGTGCTATGCTGCTTTTGACTGAGCTACTATAGGAGGCCCCGAAAATCCAGCGGCCCGCTGTCCCAGGTCATTAAGAGCGGTTTCGGTCATATGTTTGTACACATCTTTTCGACATTCGAAGGCGGCTAGAGGGGTTTGGACAGGTGCGCCACCTTGAGTATTCTGCCTAGACATTGTTCATTGCTTTACTTGTATTTGCATGGTCAGTTGTGCGCGTAAGGTCCTTTTTAATGCCCTGCCTCTGTCCGTAGTCACAGAAAATGGGGTCGCACTGTGAGTACTTGAAAACGCTTCATATCGACCCCGGTTGGTTTCTGGACATCTGGACGAGGCTTTGAGCTGGCCCCTTTGATGCCAAGTGGCAATCACCACCGTAGTGAAGGCGTCTGAGGCGGAGATAGAAATGTCCTGCCTGAAGAAGCAAGCTTTGACGGAAGGCACATAGAACGACGCTCCCACTTCCTCTTGACAATCTATCCTGGCAGCAATGGAACTTCAACTCTAGCCTCTGGATTGTCTCGGCAACAGCTCAACCGTCTCAGAGCCAAAGCCCATCGGTCAGAGCCGGAGGTCGGGCTGATCACAAAGGAAAGCCATGCTTCACCATTGACATGTAGATGACGAAGGCTGGAGAATTCGGCTGTTTTACCGCCTTTCGCTTCAGGGCTGTGTTCGGTTTTTGCCTTTTGTCCTTCTGTGCTAAGAATATCACTGTGTTCCTGTCCGAGTTGCGTCGGGCTTGGAGGCGGATATTTAGGCTAGAATTCCCACGCCTACGGAACATGATGTTCCAACCAGCAGATTCCCGACGCCTGTCTTTCTGTTCTGTGATCCCTCTGTGGGTTCGGGGCAAGAATTGACCCACCGCGTCTCTCTACGCGATTCGTAAGAGGACACCGTGACTTGATTAGCGTTTACTCTAAACTGTTCTAGTGATTTTCGTGCTAAATGGCCATACATAGCCTACAAATGCTGATAGGCCGTAAAACACCATCCATCCATTATTTTCTGTTCTGTGTGTAATACTCGATTTCGCCGTGAGATCTTTGCGACTCTCCATTAGTCTGGTTACTTTCAAGATGAATGGAAAAAAGAGGCTGACGGTCCCGGTCGATGGGTTTTTGCCGCTTCATCTTCATCGATGGTTTTGCCGAGTCGGCAAAAGCCGCTGAATTATGTCCTGTTTATCATAAAGTGGATTTCATCTCCAGCGTGTAATTGAATGTCGGGCATCGTCTTGGATGGCTCTCGTTTGTCAAGCCCTAACCAGCTTTTTCCATCGAAGACATCCAGTGGAAATCCGGGACACAGCATGCATTGATATCGTGAAGGCGAAGTGTTTGTGACACGTGAACCTGACGTAAATTGCATTACCTCTGTAGTCGAGGGCTATCCACTCAGTCAGCCAGCATCCCCGGCGCCCGAGAGTTTCATCTCTTTCGACAGCATTTAGCTCTGGGCATCAGGCTGTCGTTCCCATGCGGGCTTCGCATGCGAGAGCAGTGAATGCCATTAGGGCATTTGGCCAGGGCCGCCTCCATCGGGCCTGCTGCTCGCTCTGGAGTTTGCTCTTGTGGACATGCAGGGCCAGGACCTGAGGGAATGCATGCACACAGAGCTCACTGATAAAAATGTGTTTGGGAAACGGACAGTTTCTGTACAGCTACTCGGGCGTATATTTCATTCATTTGCGAAAAGTTTGTTCAATGATGTTTTACGTTATTGAATCGCTTGATATTGCTTCCCCCCTCACTCTCTCTCTCTCTCTCTCTCTCTCTCTCTCTCTCTCTCTCTCTCTCTCTCTCTCTCTCTCTCTCCCAAACTCAGCTTGAAGTGGTCAATTCCTACATGTACCTAGGTTTCACTTTTACCACGAAGCTATCAGAAAATGTAGCTCTTGACAGTGTGGCCGTAAAAGCAAAGCAGAAAATTGTATCTCTATTTAAGATGATGTGGACATTACACAATCGTAAGCCTGCCTTGTTTTTCAAGTTATTCGACGCGCAGATACAACCATCTCTCCTGTATGCATCAGAACTTTGGGGTTTCAGGAAGCAGTTAAATGTTGAAAGAGCACACCTTTTTGCGTGTAAACGATTCCTAAACGTTTCTTCAAAGTCGCCGAATAATTTGGTATATATGGTGAAACATCATCTCGTTGTGAACAGCACCGTTAGAGCTCTTAACTACTGGTTTAAGCTTCTGAAAATGCCTGATGACAGGTTACCTAAACAGGCATTCCGCATGCTGGAAGGTATATCAACATCTAATGAAATGAACTGGTTAAAGTCTGTTCGAGATTGCTTGTGCAAGTCAGGGTTTGCATTTGTTTGGCTAAAGCGAGGAGAAGCCAATGAAAAGAGCTTCTGTTACGGACCGGCTAACTGGGCCTCGGGTTAGCCTAGCCCGCACAATGAAAATAAACAAGAAAAAAACACCAACACCAGCACATATATCTAAATGAGTGTATTCAACCCAAAAGCCTTCCGGCATACACGCAAACAGCCTCGTCAACACCAGGGTACAAGGCACTAACGCCGCGGCCCCCGCCGACAATCACTCTGCAAGTGCCCAAGCGGCCCCCGCCGACAGTCTCCACACCGGCCCCCGCCAGTAGAGCTCCGAGCCTCAGCTAGCGTCTCTGGGACTCGTTACCATGCCGAAGAACCCTGAAAACAACGCAAACTAACTTATCCGTTCCTTCACTATCAATCATCATACATCCGCGGTATTTACAATATAGAATGATAACGGATAAAATCACCACTCACCCGTCTCCCTGGGGTTCATTCGCTCGAGTGTCGCACACAGCTTTCACTCGGCAAATATACAATCAATCGGATCATCCGCTCACACCTGAACACTCCTCAGTCACTACGTCACCAACTCATGATAAAAGGAATCACAGTCAAAATAAAGTCACGTGCACACACCATTCGGCACGTTCGATTCGAACAGCTTCCTGAGAACATTGAAAGTCAGACTAACATACTTCTTTAGACAGGATTGGTACAGTAGAATAAATAAAAGTGAGCGTTTCCTAGTGTACAGTGTTCTCAGAGACGCGATGATTCGCTTCAGACTTGGATTGAGTGGTCTGCGTACACATAATCCGCATAGAAGATCCGTGAAGAGAGACTCTGTCCATTCTGTTCAGATCATGTAGAGGATGAAGCTCATTTCCTCTTAGAATGTGACTATAGAGGTCTCAGAGATAAATATATAAGAAAATTCATCCATTATGTAAAGTCCAGAAGTTTTATCTTTCTGATTGATGGTCGAGGTTACATAAAGACAAAGTATGTTGCAATGTTTATTCATTATGCGCTCAAACGTCGTCGTCGATGCCTCCTGATTCAGTTAGTGATCCTATGTGAGTATTGGTAACGTTACTATCCATTTATTGTAATACGTCATATATGTACGCTAGTGCTACCAGAATCATGTAAATTGTAATAGGCCGTCGACCTTACAATAAAGTAAAAGTCAAAGTCTCTGTCTCTCTCCTTTTGTTTTTCTTCTTCCCCCTCCCCCCTACCCCTCCTCTCTTCCCCCCCTCCCTCCCCCCTCTCCCCCCCCTCTCCCCCCTCTCCCCCCTCTCCCCCCTCTCCCCCCCTCCCCCCCTCTCCCCCTCTCTCTCTCTCTCTCTCTCTCTCTCTCTCTCTCACACACACACACACACACACACACAATACACACACACACACACCACACACACACACACACACCACACACACACCACAAACACACACCTACACACACCTACACAAAACACGCGAGCGCGCGCGCACGCTTGTGCAGCCATATACCTGGACAATACATAGTTCATTGTGGTTTCCATTCCATTCGAACCGTCATTCTATCGCACGAACTTTCTAGACTGTGGAGTTGAAATCATGGTGTGCTTCCTTCCATTCTTGCGGAGGAAATGATGGAACAGGAATTGAACACAGCAATTGGTGGGGTCCACTTTGCTTTGGAACATTAGCTCATCTGACAGCGATGCTTTGCCTTCTATGTTTATTGTGCAGCTGTTGCAGAATTTTTCATGATTTGAATCCCCGTAAAGAAAAAGTAGACTTTTTGCATTGTGAATACTGAACTGTGATGCAGTAGGTGGTGGGTGTTGTCAATTTTACCAACGTGATTAATGTTAAACAGAGGTGAAAGTAAATATGTAGTTTTTATGTAGTGACTTATTACCCACGTTTAGGATTCAAACCACTTGAAACGTCACTCTACGATCAGTGTCTGATTTAAAGCCAAATCTGTGTTTTACTGAACGTCGTTGTCTCTGCAAGAATCTTCTGTGAAACTTATAACTATAGAATCAAGCTGCATGGATGCTTCCAGTTCGATGATCCCTGCTAATCTATTCCAAACTGTAACTTGTGATCAGTTTGAAAGCATCAAGTTACCATTGCAATCAGCACGTCGTATAAGGCGAGCGCCCCATAGCTCCCTGACCTACTTCCGATTCCCTCTAATGCATAATGCAGCAGAGCGCTCCGGCGCGCTTGCCTTATACAACGCGCCGCAGGTCTTAGGCTAGCCTTTCGGGTCAACAGGAACGTGCAGAAACTACAGGGTGTCGACAGGGTTTGCCACGTGCCCTTTGAAGTCAGCGAAACCCAACACGGCAGTCCAGTGACCTGAGTCGAGTACCGTGTGTTTGGACGACGCGTTGGCTCTGGTTTTGATTGTAGTGATGTTGTCTCCATTGTTCTCCTCGGTCACAGACTGGACTGTGCAGTCGATGAAAAGAAATTGTCCCTATGGAAACGCTATCCTCTCTCTGCCAAGCTTCCCGTGTGCCAGTTTCTTGTGTCAGCCTTTGCCTCTAGTATGAAGCCATGCCAGGCATTGATTTTTCCACCGTTGCCTTTTGCCATCGTGCAGCCTTCTACGTCCTCATAGTTGCCCTTTTTACCTCACTACTCACTCCCCTTACCACCACCCCGGCACCCATTACCCCCACCCTCACCCACCCTCACCCTGTCCCTCTCTCCATCTCTACTGTTTCACTTTTATCAGTGAAAACTCACCTTGCGGGTTAACTCTCTTATTGAAAAAGTCCCTTCTCTCAGTCTCCATAAACCCCTATCCTGCACACGGTCTTCCCTCCCTACTGCCACCATTGTCTTCCCTCCAAACCCCCCCACCCGACCCCCATCCCCCTACCCCCATCCCCCTACCCCCATCCCCCTACCCCCATCCCGCTCTCACGTCAGGGAGGCTTGGAGCCGCTGTCCAATGAGGGTATTACGGATGTCGTCTTGGCCGCCTGCCCGCTTGCTCCTGTCCCTCCCTGAGCCAGCAGTGGCCAGCACCGCCCTCAGCCGTTGCTGAATATTCATGGGTTGGACGCTCTTTGGGGTATATAGAGGCAGGGTGGCGCCACATAAGCGTTCTGCGACGTCTCCAGCTCACCTGTAGAGTCTGAAGTCTCTCAGCTGTCCTCCTCTTCCATTCCCCGAAACCAGAAATCCTAGAGGCGCCATGGCAACGACTGAGGTTGGTGAATACAAGGGTTAGAATGCACTGGTGGTTAAACGGATGTTAGTGCGTATTGCAGAGAGTTCGTGAGATTGGGTTTGGTTTTCCTGGTGGTGCACAAGAGCGCGTGGTTTGCGCAGTCTGGACATTTTCACGTTTCTTCATAGACTGGGTGTGACCGCTTGATTTGGTCGTGTGCATTAATTATGTTTTTGGCTTGCAAATAAGCTTTCTTGTTGTTGTTGCATTCATCAATATTTGATTTTGGTGAGTCCTTATATCAATTTTCGAATTGATATATCGTAATCTTAGTTTTTCACTTTAAAAAATCTTGTACGTGAGAAAAGTCTTCGCGCGGTTTCTTTTCTCCGTCAAGTTGCGAATGGTTCGAATGTCTCTCTACAGGAACGTTGCAATGTCTTTCTCTTTGCTGCTCATTAGCGTGATGGAGGTCCTTGTCCAACTCTGGAGTTTTGTCTGCCTGCAGGTGGTACCCAAAGACTACAAGACGATGGCAGCTCTCTCCAAGGCGATCGCCAAGAACGTCCTCTTCTCACATCTCGACGACAATGAAAGGAGGTGAGTTGCATGCAGCAATTGCATGACGATATCGTAATCTTCGGCTATGATGAGACTTTTTCTTACATTTTCTTAACTTTGAATGTTACCACTGAAATTACGAGTTGAGGGACGTTAGATAAGATTCTTGCATATCGGGCGCCGATGGATGTACTCGTGAACTGAGTTCATATGGTCTAATACGAATTTGAGAAAACACGCACTCGTCAAAAGGGAGTAGTGTTCTTGTACAAGAGTAAAGTATTCGCGATTTACACTGTTAGAGATATTATAATTACACTGCCTTGGCGTTCTCCCTAAGCCACTCATGCAGTAGGACACAGCTCTACGAGGTATGTCACGCTCAGCTCGTGGCCATGTTAAGTTTTCTGACTGTGGTGTTGTTGCTAAGTATGCAAAGTAAGAAAGAAATGTCTGTGGATGGTTCGAACCCGTCCCAATGGTCGCATGGTCGCACCATCGATGATAGTCCGTGCGTTCCGAGAAACGCGGCACTGTAAGTCTCGTGTATGAATGGTAAGGATGACGATTGAAATGTACTGCTGACGACTTGTTACCGCTCTCTCACACGTACGTGCATAAGCGTGCTCGCGCGCGCTCTCAGACACACACGCACGCGCGCACACACGTATACGAAAGAGAGAGAGACAGACAGACAGACAGACAGACAGACAGACAGACAGACAGACAGACAGACAGACAGACAGACAGACAGACAGACAGACAGACAGACAGACAGACAGACAGACAGACAGACAGACAGACAGAGACAGACAGTGTGTGAGAGTGAGTATTGGATAAGATTGATGAAATGCTAATGCCTTTCACCGTTTCTTGGCTATGTAAGGCCGACGACAACGAAAATCACTAGAGACTGTTAGAGTAAGCGCTAGTGGTCACGAATTCCCGCATTATTAGCCTTTACGAACTCAGGGATGCGCGGTTAGTCAAATCTCACCCCCAACCCACAGGGGGCTGAGAGAGAGAGAGAGAGAGAGAGAGAGAGAGAGAGAGAGAGAGAGAGAGAGAGAGAGAGAGAGAGAGAGAGAGAGAGAGAGAGAGAACAAGCTAATTGCTCATTTCACGCCACCTCTGCCCTGTTGGGCATTGCTTAGCTGTCGTCCGTCAACGCTGAAATGTCCACTATGGCCGTAGAGAAATTAGCACCACTGATTGCCGCTCTGCCCTTCCAGGCACGACAGGACGGTGGAGTAACAGGTGTTTGTTGCCAGTGTCGTCTCTTACGTAATGAGAATGGAGGGAAATGAGATTGCAATTGCAAGTGAGAATGGACGGAAATGAGGCTGCACTTGCAAGTGAAAACGGACGGAAATTTGACTGCAGTTGAGAGTAAGAACGGACGGAAATTTGACTGCAGTTGTGAGTGAAAACGGACGGAAATTTGACTGCAGTGGCAAGTGAAAATGGACTCAAATTTGACTGCAGTTGCAATTGAGAGCGGACGGAAATTTGACTGCAGTTCAGAATGAGAACGGACAGAAATTTGACTGCAGTTGCAAGTGAGAATGGACGAAATTTTGACTGCAGTGGCAAGTGAGAACAGAGGGAAATTTGACTGCAGTCGCAAGTGAGAATGGACGGAAATGAGACAGCAGTGGCAAGTGAGAGCGGACGGAAATGAGGCTGCAGTTGCAAGTGAGAATAGACGGAAATTGTACTGCAGTTTCAAGTCAGTGCATACTTGATGTCGAGTGCTTTCAACGACTGGCCCACGTGTGGAAATCACGTTTCACTCGTACTCCTTGCAGTTTGGTTGTGCGATTGAATGAGGGAAGGAATATTTTAGGAAAGAGTTTTAAGGGAGTGAGAGAGAAAGAGAGAGAGAGAGAGAGAGAGAGAGAGAGAGAGAGAGAGAGAGAGAAGGGGGACGAACGGACGGACGGACGGATAGACAGACAGACAGACAGACAGACAGACAGACAGACAGACAGACAGACAGACAGCCGGACGGACGGACGCACGGACGGACGGACGGACGGACGGATGGATGGACGGACAGACGGACGGACGGACAGAGACAAACGCATGGCTGCACACACGCGCATATGCGCACACACACAAATGCATAGACCGGGACAGACGCGCGCATATGAGTTGAGGCAGACACACTTACAGACCGACGGACAGATGGACGGTCGGACGGACAGATATGAGGACGGGCAGAAGAACGGACAGACGGACAGGCATGCCTACCCACTGATAAGGACTACTAAGCTGATTACTATCACCAGTCAAAGATCTCTTAAGACGCTGGACTTATGACGGCCTGTCCAAGACGTCCTGTGCGGCTCTAAGGAGGCTGGCATCGTCTTGACGGTAATTGCCTGGCCAGACATCCTGCGCGCCTTTGTCCTTGCTTCCGCTCTGGGCGGGTGCGGGAGATGGCGCCCCCTACGAGTCTATGGGCCAGGAATGCCGTTGGCCGTGCCTCTTTCTGCCGTGGCAGGGATGATGCTGGCGGTGGCGCGATGCTTTCGCCGTCCGTCTCGTTACCGGCGGATTGTGGCTGCAGGCCAATCAGCCGCGTTCCTCCCTTCCCTTCGCGAAGGAAAGACGTCCCCTAAAAGGTCACTAAGCTTTTAGCCGATGTAGGCGCGTCTTGAACGCTGCCCGCAAAGGGGACGTCTCCGGTGGTGGTCAGTTTCTGACGTCATCAGCCGTCCCTCTGACCTTCTCCGCCCTTGGCCACCGTGCAGTTTCGTCCGGATGTAGTCTGCTTCTGTGAGAATTCATGGCAACAAACGCGGATGCTGCTCAGGCGGTTATTTAGTGCAGAAACCATGCGGCACGTGGTTCTTGGGGCCAATCGAAGCCGAACTGCTGAAGCTGTACGCAAAAGTGTTGTGGCCACGGGTTCCAGCTGAGAAAAGGAGCGTAGTGCGACAGCTGCCGTGTGTGAGATATAATTTAGTCCAAGCACACAGTGTTTATTAAACAGGACAACCCGAGTTCATTGAAAAGAAATTAATACATTTATCGCTTTCTATGGAAGACAAACAAATTGAAGTTACCTGACCGTTCGATTGCCTTTTTTCCCTTTTCTCTCTCTCTCCTTTTATATATTTAGGGCTTTGAATAGAACATTTATCCTTTTGTGGATGGGGCCCACGAAATCTTGTGCAAAAATGGTACGTTTCCTTTCCCCTTAGTTTGAAATGTCATGCTAATGATTCGTTGAACAAGCAACATGTCTCGGCCTGTTAGTTTTTTTAACAGAAGCGTAGACTCAGTTTTGCACAACATTTTAAAAAGGTTAAAACACGTTAAATGGCTTTTTGAAATGGCGTCCGTCAGCTTGTACACGTAGCTGACTTTAAATAAAATATCGATTCAATATATTGGGGACAGCAGACAAGATTCTTGCA
>JAWQFJ010000735.1:0-10000 GCA_034096865.1 Theodoxus fluviatilis | reverse complement strand
GCATTGGTGGACTTCCTTTCCGGCGCCCATTAGCACCATCTTGGGTTTCCAGTCTGGAGTGCAACTCGCGCGCACCGCCGCCCTGAAAGGGGAGCCGTGCTGTGAGCGGCAGCAGTCGGCGGGAAGGAGGGATTTTTCCCATTTGGGTTCAACATCGTTAACCGCTTTTCTTTTTCTTCTCCTGCCCCTACCACGAACTCTTGTAGGGGTTTTGTGTACCCATAGTCTGGCAATGAAGCCACGAAGATGCTGCTGCTCAGGATGAATTTCCATCTGCAGGATTGTGTTGGTGTCGTCTTTAGTCGAGAAACCTGTGGGGATTGACTGCGTTGTCCATGGCTATGACACTCCCATGTTGTGTCTGCCTGTCTGCCTGTCTGCCTGCCTCGTGTAGTTCCTTTGAGAGCTTCTTTGGTACGAAATTCGTGTTTGCCTATGGAAGGGTGAGTCCACCCGGAAATGTTTATTTGCGGAAGTTTATCGCTGTGTGGCCCGCAAGGAGTAAGTTTATGACTCCAAAAATGTGGCAGTTTTTAATTAAACTGCGTTAATTCAATAACCCGAGTTTGTTAGGCTCGGCTGTGAAAGGGAAGAATCGTTCCATCTGTCCATAGATGATTCAACGTTTTCCAGTGAGATGACCAACGCAAGAGTCTGAAATAATTTAAGTTGCAATTCTCGAGACATGTATTCCTCACTTTTGATCTTCGTTACTTCCGCCGCATGGCTGGTTCTCGAAAGTTCATGGTAATGATACATAAATCCCTTTTCATTTATTTCCTGACCAGGCTGTCTTTACACTAAAGGAGTAAATGACACCGTGCACTGCCATGAAAACTCTTGGATAGCAGCCGCTGACATTCTGAAAGTTGTTGCAAAGTTTTGGTGGCCTAATGTATGTTGCCGCCGCCTTCGTGATTGCGCAAGACTATTTATCGATCGGAAGTTCTGATTTTCGTGTGCATTTGCTAAAGTGTCGATTTCTAATAAGTGACTGTCCTCACCTTCCGGTAATTTAATTTGCGAAATCGGGGTTTTCAGCTTGCAGAAGTCGATTAAATAATCGGTTGTGCTTTCTGGCTGGTTCTGTCAAAATGCCTCCTTGAGAGGAGTCACATGGGGGTGGGGGATGGGGATGGGAGCTGAGAAAGGGGGGAGGAAGGAAGGATGGAGAGAGAGATGGGCCAGGGACTCTACAGCCGTACCCTTACCGTAACGAAGACGCCAACAACCCAGGGGTGCAAGAGGGATGGGGATTTGGAGGGATGGAAGAAAGGCTGGGTGCAAGAGGGATGGGGATTTGGAGGGATGGAAGAAAGGCTGGGGGCTGAGGGATGGGGATTTGGAGAGATGGAAGAAAGGCTGGGGGCAAGAGGGATGCGGATTTGGAGAGATGGAATAAAGGCTGGGTGCAAGAGGGATGCGGATTTGGAGAGATGGAAGAAAGGCTGGGGGCTGAGGGATGGGGATTTGGAGGGATGGAATAAAGGCTGGGTGCTGAGGGATGGGGATTTGGAGGGATGGAAGAAAGGTTGAGTGCAAGAGGGATGGGGATTTGGAGGGATGGAATAAAGGCTGGGTGCAAGAGGGATGGGGATTTGGAGGGATGGAAGAAAGGCTGGGGGCTGAGGGATGGGGATTTGGAGGGATGGAAGAAAGGCTGGGTGCTGAGGGATGGGGATTTGGAGGGATGGAATAAAGGCTGGGTGCAAGAGGGATGCGGATTTGGAGGGATGGAAGAAAGGCTGGGTGCAAGAGGGATGGGGATTTGGAGGGATGGAAGAAAGGCTGGGGCCTGAGAGATGGGGATTTGGAGGGATGAAAGAAAGGCTGGGGCCTGAGGGATGGGGATTTGGAGGGATGGAAGAAAGGCTGGGTGCAAGAGGGATGGGGATTTGGAGGGATGGAAGAAAGGCTGGGGCCTGAGAGATGGGGATTTGGAGGGATGAAAGAAAGGCTGGGGCCTGAGGGATGGGGATTTGGAGGGATGGAAGAAAGGCTGGGTGCAAGAGGGATGGGGATTTGGAGGGATGGAAGAAAGGCTGGGGGCTGAGGGATGGGGATTTGGAGGGATGGAAGAAAGGCTGGGTGCAAGAGGGATGCGGATTTGGAGGGATGGAAGAAAGGCTGGGGGCTGAGGGATGGGGATTTGGAGGGATGGAAGAAAGGCTGAGTGCAAGAGGGGTGCAGATTTGGAGGGATGGAAGAAAGGCTGGGTGCAAGAGGGATGGGGATTTGGAGGGATGGAATCAAGGTTGGGGCCTGAGGGATGGGGATTTGGAGGGATGGAAGAAAGGCTGGGGGCTGAGGGATGGGGATTTGGAGGGATGGAATAAAGGCTGGGTGCAAGAGGGATGGGGATTTGGAGGGATGGAAGAAAGGCTGGGGGCTGAGGGATGGGGATTTGGAGGGATGGAAGAAAGGCTGGGTGCTGAGGGATTGGGGATTTGGGAGGGATGGAAGATAAAGGCTGGGTGCAAGAGGGATGGGGATTTGGAGGGATGGAAGAAAGGCTGGGGGCTGAGGGATGGGGATTTGGAGGGATGGAAGAAAGGCTGGGTGCTGAGGGATGGGGATTTGGAGGGATGGAATAAAGGCTGGGTGCAAGAGGGATGCGGATTTGGAGGGATGGAAGAAAGGCTGGGTGCAAGAGGGATGGGGATTTGGAGGGATGGAAGAAAGGCTGGGGCCTGAGAGATGGGGATTTGGAGGGATGAAAGAAAGGCTGGGGCCTGAGGGATGGGGATTTGGAGGGATGGAAGAAAGGCTGGGTGCAAGAGGGATGGGGATTTGGAGGGATGGAAGAAAGGCTGGGGCCTGAGGGATGGGGATTTGGAGGGATGGAAGAAAGGCTGGGGCCTGAGGGATGGGGATTTGGAGGGATGGAAGAAAGGCTGGGTGCAAGAGGGATGGGGATTTGGAGGGATGGAAGAAAGGCTGGGTGCAAGAGGGATGGGGATTTGGAGGGATGGAAGAAAGGCTGGGTGCAAGAGGGATGGGGATTTGGAGGGATGGAAGAAAGGCTGGGGGCTGAGGGATGGGGATTTGGAGGGATGGAAGAAAGGCTGGGTGCAAGAGGGATGGGGATTTGGAGGGATGGAATCAAGGTTGGGGCCTGAGGGATGGGGATTTGGAGGGATGGAAGAAAGGCTGGGGGCTGAGGGATGGGGATTTGGAGGGATGGAATAAAGGCTGGGTGCAAGAGGGATGGGGATTTGGAGAGATGAAAGAAAGGCTGGGGGCTGAGGGATGGGGATTTGGAGGGATGGAAGAAAGGCTGGGTGCAAAAGGGATGGGGATTTGGAGGGATGGAAGAAAGGCTGGGTGCAAGAGGGATGGGGATTTGGAGGGATGGAAGAAAGGCTGGGTGCAAGAGGGATGGGGATTTGGAGAGATGGAAGAAAGGCTGGGAGCTGAGAGATGGGGATTTGGAGGGATGGAAGAAAGGCTGGGTGCAAGAGGGATGCGGATTTGGAGGGATGGAAGAAAGGCTGGGGGCTGAGGGATGGGGATTTGGAGGGATGGAAGAAAGGCTGGGTGCAAAAGGGATGGGGATTTGGAGGGATGGAAGAAAGGCTGGGGGCTGAGGGATGGGGATTTGGAGGGATGGAAGAAAGGCTGGGGGCTGAGGGATGGGGATTTGGAGGGATGGAAGAAAGGCTGGGTGCAAGAAGGATGGGGATTTGGAGGGATGGAATAAAGGCTGGGGGCTGAGAGGGATGGGGATTTGGAGGGATGGAATAAAGGCTGGGGGCTGAGAGGGATGGGGATTTGGAGGGATGGAAGAAAGGCTGAGTGCAAGAGGGATGGGGATTTGGAGGGATGGAAGAAAGGCTGGGTGCAAGAGGGATGCGGATTTGGAGGGATGGAAGAAAGGCTGGGGGCTGAGGGATGGGGATTTGGAGGGATGGAAGAAAGGCTGGGGGCTGAGAGGGATGGGGATTTGGAGGGATGGAAGAAAGGCTGAGTGCAAGAGGGATGGGGATTTGGAGGGATGGAAGAAAGGCTGGGTGCAAGAGGGATGGGGATTTGGAGGGATGGAAGAAAGGCTGGGGCCTGAGGGATGGGGATTTGGAGGGATGGAAGAAAGGCTGGGTGCAAGAGGGATGGGGATTTGGAGGGATGGAAGAAAGGCTGGGTGCAAGAGGGATGGGGATTTGGAGGGATGGAAGAAAGGCTGGGGGCTGAGGGATGGGGATTTGGAGGGATGGAATAAAGGCTGGGTGCAAGAGGGATGGGGATTTGGAGGGATGGAAGAAAGGCTGGGGGCTGAGGGATGGGGATTTGGAGGGATGGAAGAAAGGCTGGGGGCTGAGGGATGGGGATTTGGAGGGATAGAAGAAAGGCTGGGTGCAAGAGGGATGGGGATTTGGAGGGATGGAAGAAAGGCTGGGGGCTGAGGGATGGGGATTTGGAGGGATGGAAAAAAGGCTGGGTGCAAGAGGGATGGGGATTTGGAGAGATGGAATAAAGGCTGGGTGCAAGAGGGATGGGGATTTGGAGGGATGGAAGAAAGGCTGGGTGCAGGAGGGATGGGGATTTGGAGGGATGGAAGAAAAGCTGGGTGCTGAGGAATGGGGATTTGGAGGGATGGAATAAAGGCTGGGTGCAAGAGGGATGGGGATTTGGAGGGATGGAAGAAAGGCTGGGGGCTGAGAGGGATGGGGATTTGGAGGGATGGAAGAAAGGCTGGGTGCTGAGGGATGGGGATTTGGAGGGATGGAAGAAAGGCTGGGTGCAAGAGGGATGGGAATTTGGAGGGATGGAATAAAGGCTGGGGGCTGAGAGGGATGGGGATTTGGAGGGATGGAAGAAAGGCTGGGGGCTGAGAGGGATGGGGATTTGGAGGGATGGAAGAAAGGCTGGGTGCTGAGGGATGGGGATTTGGAGGGATGGAACAAAGGCTGGGGGCTGAGGGATGGGGATTTGGAGGGATGGAAGAAAGGCTGGGGGCTGAGAGGGATGGGGATTTGGAGGGATGGAAGAAAGGCTGGGTGCTGAGGGATGGGGATTTGGAGGGATGGAAGAAAGGCTGGGGGCTGAGAGGGATGGGGATTTGGAGGGATGGAAGAAAGGCTGGGTGCTGAGGGATGGGGATTTGGAGGGATGGAAGAAAGGCTCGGGGCTGAGGGATGGGGATTTGGAGGGATGGAAGAAAGGCTGGGTGCAAGAGGGATGGGGATTTGGAGGGATGGAATAAAGGCTGGGGGCTGAGAGGGATGGGGATTTGGAGGGATGGAAGAAAGGCTGGGGGCTGAGGGATGGGGATTTGGAGGGATGGAATAAAGGCTGGGGGCTGAGAGGGATGGGGATTTGGAGGGATGGAAGAAAGGCTGAGTGCAAGAGGGATGGGGATTTGGAGGGATGGAAGAAAGGCTGGGTGCAAGAGGGATGCGGATTTGGAGGGATGGAAGAAAGGCTGGGGGCTGAGAGGGATGGGGATTTGGAGGGATGGAAGAAAGGTTGGCGGCTGAGGGATGGGGATTTGGAGGGATGGAATAAAGGCTGGGTGCAAGAGGGATGGGGATTTGGAGGGATGGAAGAAAGGCTGGGGGCTGAGAGGTGGGGCTAGAACACCCAGAACTGGAATATGTTATGACAGTCTGCACTTGGAAAAGAGGTCAGCTTGCATTGCTTGTCCTCAGACGTGACTGTCTTCCCCTGACCCCATTCCCCTCCTGTCCCTTTACGTCTTTCCTTGCCCCGCTGTCTGCCCCCTGACCCGTTCTCTGCCCCCTGACCCGTCTGTCCGTCCCCTGACTCTCCTGTCGCGGCAAATGCCAAGTCCAGCCCGCAGGGATTCAATAAGCGCGCCCTGTACGCCACTGAATGAAAAGGGGTGCCTGATAGAAAGTGTTAGTCTCCATTTATCGTCACAATTGACGGTTTTGAGCAGTCGGGCCCGCGAAGCTGACCGTCTGCCTCCTCGAATGCCAGGCTTTCCCACGGGATCGTTTTTCTGTTGCTGATTAGTCGTGGCCCGGCGCCTGGCTATAACTGGCTAGAAATGATACGCAGTACCTCCGCTGCGGAGTCCCTCTTCGATCTGAAATTCTGGGTGGCCACCTCAGATTTCGGCGCTTTCCACCCCTGTAATCTTCCCCCAAGCCAGTCGTACATCGCGATGTCGAAACCTGGACTCCATCTTCTATTCCTGGCACAACTTATCGGGATGTTGATTTTATCTGTTTCCTAATGGTAGAGAGTGGTTTTCGGCAGATTTCCACTTGTCACGCACGACAGAGCCGAAAAACCTTTACTTAGAACGTTATTTTGGGGGTGATTTGGCAATAGGAAAAGTTTCAAAGTTAGGTTTTTAGTTGGGAGTAGTTCATTTTGTCTGCATATTGCAAAGTTGTTTCTTTTTTCTTTGAAATTGCACGCCTTTTTTCCTTTCCTCTCGTCTGGACGAGGGGAAAGGACGAAGAATTAGAGAGGGTAGGTGTAATGACTATCGATGGCTTGTTGAAGGAGGGAAGTGATTCGGGAATGGATGTGTGTCGACTGCCAGCTCTCTCGCCTCCCTCTGATCAAATCAGGGGATCAGGAAAGGAAATGGGGATGTCTGCGGCCACGCCGGAAAGCTTCTTGGCCATGAAGTCGCCACCGCTCTTGCTGGGCGTGGAAATAAAGGACAGGCAGACGACATCTACAGGATGGGATTCTTTCATCCTAGCACAGTGCTGTAGAGGAATCCCTCCTATCAAAGTGTACACGACTTGCAAATTGGCCACTTGGGATCCCGTAGACATCTCTCCATCGCCTACCTTCCACGCCAACACTAGGATGGCTGAGAGGGCCTGATGGCCTTGCTCGATGAAGAAAGGCGTCTAAACGGCGTTATTTCCTCCCTGCAGACTTTTCCCTTAGATTTCACGCTCTGATGAAAACGAACTGTTTATTCTCCCTTGTGGGTTCAGATGTGCGATGCGCACCTACAACCATTTTAAAGTCATTTTTGACTCACATGCGAAGCAAAAGTGAGTCTATGTACTCACCCTTTTCGTCCATTCGGGCGTCCGGGCGTCCGAAAATTTTAACGTTAGATTTTTCTCGAAGACTACTAAGTCTATCAATACCAAATGTGGCATGATGGTGTATGATGACAAGGCCTAAAAAACATACACAGTGACTTAACCTTGCTTCAAGGTCAAGGTCGCAGGGGCCATAAATGTTGTCTAAAAAACAGCCACTTTTCACATTTTCTCAATTTTCTATGAAGTTTTTGAGATTGGATACCTGACCTATATATGGTATATAGGGCAAAGTAATCCCTATCTTTTGATACCAGTTTGGTTGACCTTGCTTCAAGGTCAAGGTCACAGGAGCTCTTCAAAGTTGGATGTATACATATTTTGAAGTGACCTTGACCCGAACTATGGAAGAATAAACTGTTGTCAACTTAATAGATATGTGGGGCACATGTTATACTTTCATCATGAGACACATTTGGTCACATATCATCAAGGTCAAGGTCACTTTGACCCTTATGAAATGTGACCAAAATGGGGTAGTGAACCACTAAAAGTGACCATATCTCATGGTAGAAAGTGCCAATAATTACCATTGTGCTTCCTATGTCTTTAATTAACAGCTTTGTGTTGCATGACCTTGGATGACCTTGACCTTGGGTCAAGGTCACATGTATTTTGGTAGGGAAAATGTGTAAAGCATTCTGAGTGTATGATGTCATTGGTAGGTTTAGTTGTTTGACCTTGACCTTGAAGGTCACCTGAAGGTCAAGGTCATATAAAGGTCATGGTCAAGCATGTGAGTCGTATGGGCTTTGCCCTTCTTGTGTCTGTTTTCGTTTAACACATGTAATATCGTGTATTGTCAGTTTTTACCGTTAGAAAGTGTATCTTGGGTAGTGTATCACTTCCACATGAAATTAGAACTCTTTCTTATACAGTCTTTTGATTGTTTTCTTTGCAGGTTTACGTGAACAATGAGCATGTCACAACCATCGGAGAAGGAGGAAGCTTCGGAGAGCTTGCTCTCATTTATGGAACTCCACGTGCTGCTACTGTCAAGGTAAATGAGGAGGAGGGAGGGAGGGGGGAGGCGGGAGGAGGGCGGGAGGAAGAGAAGGGAGGGAGGGAGGGAGTGGAGGGTGTGGGATGTAGGACGGAGGGAGGGAGGGAGGGACGGACGGAGGGAGGGAGGAGGGAGGGAGGGATGGAGTTGAGGGAGGGAGGGAGGGAGGGAGAGAAGAAGGGAAGAGAGAGAGAGAAGAGAGAGAGAGAGAGGAGAGAGGAGAGAGAGAGAGATAGAGAGAGGAAGAGAGAGAGAGAATGGAGGGGGGAGGGAGGACGTAGGGAAAGCCAGAGATACGAGGGAGGTAGCGAAGCAAGAGACAGACAGACAGAGCAGACAGACAGACAGACCAGACAGACAGACAGACAGACAGACCAGACAAATGGGGTTGTGGAGAGTTACCGGGGGGGTGTAATTTTTTGCCCTGATAAAAAATATGTATCATATACTCGTTGACAGACGAACGAATAGACGTTCACACAAAGCAGACAGGGGGACTGTTGGATTGACAGATATGCATAATAATTCAGGCATGTCTAGTATTGAGCACAGAATTCGTTATTGATTGGGACATTTGAACATGTTGAACGCACGTGTTAAGTGTGGTGTACTTATGTGTGTTCTTGTCATTTTCTTTCAGGCCAAGAGTGATGTAAAACTCTGGGGCATTGACCGAGATAGTTACAGACGAATCCTTATGGTAAGTAGCAACTGCCTGAGTTGTCTTCAACATTTCTCTCGATTAATGTCTTTAGGTGCCTTTCAGTTTTGTACGTAATGTGTATTGACCTTTGAAGAAGTGTCCGTTTTTTCTCCTGGAATTTAGACTAAGGTTCTGATCACCGATGTATGTAGGACGATATCTGTATTCTGTGACAGAAATTTGCAACGCCCGATGACAGTTCAAGAGGGAAATTATTTGGGCATGTGCATGCTGAAGCTTGTATCTCAGGCTTAAATACATTTTCCAGTTCAAATACATTTTTCATTTTAGATACTTCTAATGATGTTTATTGTAACATTATGCCTGATGCCTGCTTATGCTTGTATTCAGGGAAGCACCATAAGGAAGAGGAAGATGTATGAGGAGTTCCTGTCCAAAGTTTCAATACTTGGTGAGTATTACATGTGTTAGATTCTAAAGCCTTTACCTGGCTTTCACTTTCAGTGTTCACCATTGCGTCTTATCTCTTGCTCTTGTCTTATCTATCTTATCTTATATCTAGCTTCCTTCTCTGGGCTTCATTTGCAGTTCTATGCACTTTACCTGTGCAAAGAGTCGATGCTTTCATCTTCTTTTATGCTTTGGTCATCTTTTGATGTTTTCTCATTGATTTCTGTGTGTGCCATATGCTTTTCTCTCCGTGTTTGTTTTTCTTTCTTCCCTCCCTTTCTTTACCTGTACCTTGCTTCGCCGCATGTACTCGTATGTGTACAGGTTCTTTTGTTGCACAAATCTGCATTCTGCATTCGAAATCCACAGTCGTCGAAAGAACAAAGACTCGCAGTCCACCTGATGTGGGCAGTATCTTGAGAGGTTAAGCTGTATAAAGTTCTCTGTTGTTAACAGTCTACAAGCTGCATAGCCGATTGCTATGTGTCCTCGTAGGTAATGATAAAAGTGTAGCCGTCTGAGAAGTTATGACGTGGGAAGTGCATCACGACGCCTCTAGCCAATTCTGTATGAGCGTTGCCAATTTCCCCTCAACCCAATTCTGAAGGGCCGCACAGTACGACACGGAGTGCACGCGCCTGCTTGCCACTCTCGCTTGAAAAGACCCTCATCGAAACCCAATCTGTCTGTGGACCCTTGACCAGCCAGGCGTCTCATTCCGCCACCCCTTTCTAGCACCCTGGGCGCTTGAAGCCACGTTGTTGATTGCGTCAGCATCTTGGGCAGTGCCAGGCAGATATTTCGCTAACTCGGTTTTGTCTGGCAATCGGGGTGGCAGTTCCCTCCATC
>JAWQFJ010000734.1:128820-206529 GCA_034096865.1 Theodoxus fluviatilis | reverse complement strand
CACACGGTTGTTCCCTAAGTTATATCGCCTCTACTAACGAAATTAACATAGGGAGCACGCCGTGGGGCAATTCTTATTCTCGAACACACACCGGGGGGGGGGGGGGGGGGGGGGAGGGGGGGGGGGGGGGGGAGGAGAGAGTGAGAAAACAACAGGACGGAAGAGGAGGAGAAACAACAGGAGGAGGAAGAAGAGGAGGAGGAGGAGGAGGAGGAGGAGGAGGAGGAGGAGGAGGAGGAGGAGGAGGAGGAGGAGGAGGAGGAGGAGAGGAGGAGGAGGATTGGAGGAGGAGGAGGAGGAGGAGGGAGAAAGGGAACTGAGGGAGTGGAGATGAGGAGCAGGAGGAAGTCGGGGTAGTGTAGGTTGCAAAGGAGGCGGTGGGAATATTGATGGATGGATGGTGTTTTACAGTTTGTCAGCCTTTGCAGTCTATGTAACTTGTAAGGCCAACGGTGGGAGAAAGGGGAACAAGAAAAGTGGAGGGGGGGGGGGGGGGGGGGGGTGGGGGGGGGGGGGGAGGGGTTGGGGGGCAGAAGTGATCATGGGAATGGTAACAGGAGTGATGATGGGAGCAGCAGTGGCAACGGCAAGACGTGAGCAAGCGAACATACAGACCACTCACTCACCCATCCATCCACCCAGAGAGAGAGAGAGAGAGAGAGAGAGAGAGAGAGAGAGAGAGAGAGAGAGAGAGAGAGAGAGAGGAGAGAGAGAGAGAGAGAGAGAGAGAGAGACCAATGTCATTGAATGTGTAGATAAAGGTTGGAATCGAGTTAGTGCATTGTGGAATTTTGAGCAGCCCACGATAAAAAATGCTTCCTGAATCTACGGAAGTAATTCATTTTTATCAATATTAATGCGAGAAATAAAAACATCCTCTAAATAATTATCATTTCCATCAAATTTAACTTACCAGTTCGTGCAGAATTTTGTCTCCGCTGTTTCTTCGCCTGCCATATTTGAAAGCAATGTTTGATACGATAACGCAAGTAGTTGGGGGAAATCACAGCGAGCTTTCGTTTGTGAGATCGTCTGACGGATATCAGCGTTAGTAACTAATCGTCATCGTCCCATTTTCGTCGATTCTCAGGAAAGGATTTACATAAAGACACTACACTATTCCTTTCGAAGGTCGAACAGTTATCGTTTTCCCTTGTTTCTCTCTCTTGCTTCACTGACGTTAGGAATTTTGAGAATCGGTCGCTCACATCAGCGGGTGACACTGCTGGCGTTTACACAAAACATTCACTGGTATTCGTGGGTTTTTGTGTCGAAGAATACGACTGGTGAGATTTGTCATACAGGTCAACTATGATTGGTTCTTTTTTGGCTTACAGGATGAGGTAACTCTCGCTAGTTCCTGTTGGTTACTCACGTGGAAGTCTCCATTTTACGATTCTCTGTTAGTCGATTCGCTGTGAAATACTACAAGTTTCAAAATGGCAGGGTTTACAGATGACGCACAATCCAAATTCATGCAGGATTTGGAAATCCAGATGTATGCTGAAATGTACAACAGGTAAGTTTTTGCCTTGGGCTTCGACTGTTGATGTATTACATCAACTCAAGGGCACATGACGGTGATCAAATTTAAAGTAACGTGGTGCCTCCGACTCATTAAAAAACCTGTATTCTCAGTAACATAAACTCTCTCTCTCTCTCTCTCTCTCTCTCTCTCTCTCTCTCTCTCTCTCTCTCTCTCTCTCTCTCTCTCTCTCTCTCTCTCTCTCTCTCTTATTGTGTCAAATAACCTGCCTGGCAATGCAGTTTTACTGCACATGCACTCATGCAGCCTGCTTGACACTTACTGTGACTTAGTCAAGTTAGTGCCACCTGCGTTTGTCAGTCAGGCAGTTGTTGATGTTAAGCCCTTTATGGCTTTAGATACAGGATTAATATCTTGTATTTAAAGAATTATAAAAATAAAAATAAAAATCGAGAGTAAAGCTGCATATTGATTTTTAATATTTACACAAGGAAAACGAAGGCTTGCAAGGAGAGCTAGCAAAAGTAGATGTGCTGACCTTGTGTCTCTTTCCAGAATGATGGCTGCCTGCAGTAAAAAGTGCATCTCGCCTAAATATCGCGACCCTGAGCTGACCAAGGGTGAGGCTGTGTGCATCGACCGCTGTGTGGTCAAATACATGGACATCCATCATAAGATGGGCCAAAAGATCACAGAGATCACCTTACAGGATGACGCTGCTATGCAGAGGATGCAGGCCACCCTTCAACAGCAGCAACAGCAGCAGCCCCCCCAGAAGTGATGCGATCACAAAGTCTCTTAACAATCTCAGTGGACTTTGGACTGAACTGTGTAAAGATTTGTGGATAACAAGACATGTCTGTAGTGGATTTTTATTACTGCAAGAGTGCAAGGGGACAGCCATTTGGTTGTGATCAGAATAGCTCCTTCAGCCACAGTTTTTTCAGTCTGTGTGATCCATTGAATGAATGAACAAATGGGGCTGTATGCAACATTTGTTTAGACGTCTATTCATTTTCTGTTGTTGGATGAAATGCAAGAGCCTAAGCAAACACTGATTTTTATTTCATGCTTGGTGTTTGTTCATAAAGGTTGCATTTCTTCATGTGGCTGTGCTATGCACATGTATACTTTTTTATTTATTGGCATACGTTTTGACATAAAATTTGTATTGAAAAATTGAGCTTAAAACTCAGTATATTCGATGAGTGCGTTTCATAATCATTTGTCACACAGCTAGTTTATGCAGAACTACAATTTGTTTAAACAACCATCTTGACAACTTCCTCAATACTGCACTCTCCACATTAGCCGACAATGAAAGTCAAATATTCAGTTTTAGTGATATTATAATAGTTACAATCATCTGCACATTTGATGACAACCCTTATGATCACGCAGCATTTATGGCTGAGGGGCTGTACAGGCCATCTCCATTATCTCAGCCAAAGGTGATTTTTCTTCTTTTTTTAAAAACCCCGCATTGTAAACTTTCCGAGTGCTGTGAAAAAAAAAAAAGGCACATCCAAGTGCACTGGCAGTGATGGCAGACTGGTTCTGATGTGTCTGTGCTCTCATTGGTTGATAGAACCAATAGAGAGTGGGCTCAGTGAAGGTGCTGTCAAGTGGGCAAACATTCAGACTGTGCCACTCCGCTGTTGCAGTCCGAATTTTCTGTGGTATTTTGAGGGTTAAACAGTGTTGGCACTCCAGATCAAGTGTGCTGTCATCTTCACATCTCCTGCAACAGATTGTGACAGAGCTTCCCCTCAAGACCCAATGCTGACAGCCATGTGGATCTATATGACACTCTTTAAGTATGAGCAAATTTAATCGAAGCATTTTAAGGTGATTTGGAATTGAACGAGTGAAGAGAGGGATGTGTGCAGGCATGATTTGATATTAGGTTTATAGACCTATTAAATGGTTTGTCACTTGAATATATACGCTTTGTGCTCATTTCAAATTGCTTTTGCTTCATATTACAGTAGCTGATTAAATTTTAGGCATGGATGTTGGAAAAGTAATGTTACCCACGGGGTAGAAGTGCAAAAAATGGCTATTAACTGGTATGCTGCTTGACTGAGATCTATATATATGGCCAAATGGTGATGTGGTTAATTTCTGGTAAAGAAAATGGAGTGCAATATTGGCCACTGGATGTGATAGAGTTAATTGATGATGGCATCAACAAATATCCTCCCCACCCCTGAAGTGATGTTCTGCTGGTCATGCATATACATGTACATCTACTACTGTACTAGCAGTTATCAGCTTCATGTGGATCTCAAGATTTTGAGTGCACGCCTGATCTGACCAGGCATTCAGTGGCTTATCTGAGCAATTGGTAGATATGAATTAGGTTGGTCGGTCGGTCAGTTTGTTTGTTTGTAGCCAATTCTGAAGAAAAACTAAATTTGAATTTAAACTACTGTGATTATCTGTCCATAAAATGGATCAGCCACAGCCCTGCTACCCTGTCATGAGTGATAGAAAACTATCAGGAAAAAAAAATTGTTCTTCACTGGTCACCGGACCAACCCAACATTTTGCTGCCATCCCTACAATTTTTTTCACAGCTATTTTTTCTAGTGCACAAAAAAGTAAATCCTTCACTAGAATTGACAATAACCTCAATCAATACAACCATAACGAAGTAAATCCTTCACTAGAATTGACAATAGCTTCAATCAATAAACCATTCGATTTTTAAATATATGAAACAGTTTTTCCATGTCTACAAAACAACTACCTTTCTTGGAACTAAAAAAACATTCAATCTAACACACACACACTTCTTTTTAGGTTGCCATATTACCTGAAACGTGTTTTGGGATGGGTGTTTTTTTGTGTTTTGTTTTGTTTTGGGGGGGGGGGGTGTTGCTCAGTGATGGAATTCAGTATTTCAGTCCTGTGTGGCACTCCAATGTAAGTATTGACCCATTGCGTCTCACGATTTGTAAGAGGCAAATAACTTGGGACACTGTGACTTGATTTTCATGTACTCCAAACTGTGATTTTCGTGCTTAATGGCCTTACAAAGCCTACAAAGGTTGATAGGCCGTAAAACACTATCCATCCATCCAGCACTCCAATGGCCATTGGTCATGGGAAAAGCATGAGTTGAATCATCCTGCTGCGTCATGAGGGCTTGGAGAAAGATCAGCCTTTGCCATGTCTTACTAGCAGGCTTTGCCAGTTACACCACACACACAGGAGTAGGACAAAAGAAAATCAACTGTTCGAAGGTTAAAATCACGGAGGAAGACAAGAGTATGGAAGCAGATGATAGCAGGTTTTGCCTTATACCATGCAGTCCATTTCTAGACAGTCACTGGTTTTTTGGGGGGCATGTTACTAACTGCTTGCCACACCTGCTACACAGGAGTATGGCAAAAAACACAACTGTCCAGAGAGTAAAATGACGGGAAAGAGGGAGAGAGGAGCATGGAAGCAGATGATAGGTTTTTGTCGGATACCATGCAGTCGGATACCATGCGTGTGACACGTGCAGTTTTTTTGGACAGTGGCTTTTGGGGAGGCATATTGCTAACTGCAAGGAGGCAGTGGGAGTGAACCACTGCACTCTGCCCTTTTGTGACCAGTGTTTGCTGTGAAGAGAATGACCTGCTGCCAAGCTATCTACTCAACCCATTGGCCCTTTCCTTCTCTGTCCCCCCCACCCCCCCCCCCCCCCCCCCCCCCCACCCCCATCAGTGGGAACATGCTCTTTAAGTACAGAGATGGACGGGTTATTTTTATTGAGAGGGACTTTGGTCCTGTAGGTGGAATGCAGTTCACTTGCTGTGACTTTACTGGCTCATTTCGGAATTATTCTAACAAGCTACTGAACCGAGGATTTGACTTCAGCATAAGTGCGCTCATGTGAGTAAAATGTAGAAAGCATCCAGGAATAAAATGTTTATTGTAAGTACTAGAATAAACATACAAAATATGGTAAAACAAAACTAAAGATGTATTTGCAAAGATATAATAAAGATTAACCATCAATGGATGACACCTTGGCCAACGTCGGTATCACAGTTGCCATCACTGATATGATAAACTCACCCATATTATCTATCGAAATCTTATCACAGAAATATTTTCCTCATATACTCATTTTCACAGATGTTTCTGTTCTGTTAAGAACTTTTTTTCTGTTGTTAATTGAAATGTGAAAGCTGCATATTTATTTCAAAGTCATACACAAGTAGTCTATCTGCAACAGGTGCACACAGTTAACCCGTACCCTGTCATTACAATGTATACTCACTGGGCTGTCAGCACTACACACACGCACAAAAAGGCTGCAGTGCAAGGATGAGCCACATACCCTTTTCTTTTGCACAAGTCCTTCTAACTATCCAACACAATGCTGCATCAAATGTACCAGAAGTAAACACATCGTTTTAAGGAAATGTTTATGCTGAACTTCTGGGTAATTTTTAGAATGTACATTTCATGACCTTACCCCTTTATGACTTGCAGCATATAACGCGACAAGCAGGGTAAGAGTTAAAATGCAGTCACATCAAAATCTATAGATGAAATCTGAGGAACAAAAACAGCTGATGTGAAACCCAATGAAGAGCCTAACCTATTACAATGACTTATCAATCAAAAGCATTCTATATTTCCCTCACATGGAAAATTTTGCAACCTGTATCCCCTATCAAGCAATCGGCATGTCTCAACACAGTTCTGGAAACAACACATAAGAACCTATGCAATGCAGCACATAGCAGATGATAACAGTGCCAGCTCACACTTAACAGTGCTCCAATTACAGCATCAGGGTGTAAGTAGCTAGAAACTCCCTACGGTGCCAAGCAGAAGACTGTCTTCAGAGGAAGACCTCCGTCGCCGAGTGTTTTGGCCCTATAATCTTCCTTACACTCTCGGGGGTTGAGCCACACCTGGAATGACCTCCAGGTGTCCGTCTTTCTGCCACTGTACTTGGCAGGGGCGGGGAGAAGCAATCGGAATTAAGCATTTTTGCTCAAGGTATCCATACCAAGCAGTAATATCATTAACTGGCTCAGTGGACATTCCAAATCTCTCTCTGAAGGTGAATGATAATGAACTGCGCAGCATATTTGGTCTTTCCTGGACATGAAAAGTAAAAGTTAATGACAGAACTGCAGTGAATGCACACAGTGCATGTCATCTAGCACCTTATACCACATGCAGAAGACAAGTACTTCAATATAATTAATTACCCTCGGTTCACATTTTCCCTCTCAGTCAGCATTATCCACCTTACGTGCTGAGTTCCCACTGCGTCAGTCTTCATCCCTTGCAGATCCACATGTTCTCTGTCAGAAAACACAAGAAAGGATGGCAAATCAACATTTCATGAGTTGCTGAAGACTGTTGGACCATTGTGGTCAAAGAAGTCCACGTCAATTCTCCAGGCTGTGGTGGAACTCTGGACAGGGTAGACTCGTTCTCGAGGAGTTGAAATGGTCCATTCGTCTTTGGTCTTGAGGATGAAGTGCTGGTGCCGGACAAACTCTGTGATGTCCTCGATTTTCTTCACCCACTCTGTGCCATACTTCTTCAAGATCTGTAAAAGGGAATATAATAACAGTTGCAGCTGTCATCCACATCAAGATTTAATGAAAGTATATTACTGTGTTGACAATATTCAGTTCTCAAACATGTTATCATCATTCAGTGGGAGAAAAACCACCAAAATACAGTTTTAGATGAGCAGGAACCATGGCAATAACAAGTTTATTTGCTCCGTAAAAGTTCTGTCACTGGGCCGTGTTCTGCACCTACTTGGATGCTTCAGGGCAACGATGTGTTGATACAAATTCTTTCTCAACAACTGTTGTTTTAACAGCAGTTTCTCTCTGTTAGTATTACTAACAAGAAAAGATATGGCAACCAAAAAAAAGTTGTGGTTAACTCTCTTACCAACAGTACTGCAGGTTAAAAAAACTTCAAAGCCCACGATAAGGTAGGCAATTGCATGAATTTAAATGGGTACCTCAAATAAAAATCATCCAAACTTTGTGGAATGTAGCAGGACTTCCAGGGGAGAGAAAGATAATTTTTTGCAGGATGCAGTGGGATTTTTGTTGGTACGATGGTTAAGGTAACATGGACAAAAAAAAACAACAAAAAACACCCCAAAAATAGGGTTGGTAGTTTTTTATTTATTTAAATTTTAAACATTTTTAATGGAATAGGCCAGATTGAACATAAACCAAACTTTCTTTCACTGAGAATGCTTTTATGGGGCAGGGAAGATGGGACACCATGCATTTAATTGTTTACCATCTCTCTTTTTTTTCATAATTAGAAAAAAGGTTAATGGTCAGAAGGAAAAATAGGGGCTGGTCGGGTTTCTGTAACCATGCCTATTCAAAACATCATTCAAATTTCAATGTTCAACATTTAAAACAAATGCCAACAGTGCATTATTAAAAACATACAAACAAGAAATGTGTATCTGGTTGATTAAATTTCACAAGAACAGAAATGTAACTTTAATGTCAAGGCCACCTGACCATTGCATTATAGGGAACACAGCAAATCTACAGTACTTGACTAAATCATACTAATTGCAATGATGCTTTTTCATTACCTTCATGCTCACACGCAAGCACACACACACACACACACACACACACACACACTCACACACACACACACAAACACACAAGCACACACACACACACACACACACACACGCACACACACATACACACTATGATGTTGCTTCGCGAAGCTGTCCAATGCAGACACGTTGGTGGCTGTAGAGGGTGATGCAGGACCGGCAAGCCCGACCACAGCAGCCGCAGAGGAAGGTCTGGTTAGGGTCCAGCATGACGCCCTCTTGTTTTTTTCTCCTCTGGTGCTTCTCCTTCAGTGTGTCCCTGAGGGAGCTCTCCAACACTGCCATGACTTCGTTGATGGTGTGGCGCCAGGCATCTCTGTCAGCAGCAACGGAGGTTCACTGTTGGGGATCGATGTTGCAGGAGATGAGGGATTTCTTGAGAGAATCTTTGTATCTTTTTCGGACCCCCTTTGTCACATCGACCAGTGGAAAGCTCACCAAATAGTGCTACTTTGGACAGGTAGTGGTTTTCCATCCTAGAAACATGGCCTGCACAGCACAGCTGGGATCTCAAGAGCACACACATGCACGACACAAACACGCACACATACACAAACACTAACACTGCATACTGATTTTCATGGTGATACACTGAGTGGATATCAGATGACACACTGCATACTGATTTTCATGGTGATACACTGAGTGGATATCAGATGACTAACACTGCATACAGATTTCCATGGTGATACACTGAGTGGAGATCAGATGACTAACACTGCATACTGATTTCCATGGTGATACACTGAGTGGATATCAGATGACTCACCGATCCCTTCAGTCCAAGCTGTATTGCACGGCGCGACTCCTTCTCCCCTTTGGGGTCGTGGTCTGGGTCCCACTGAAGTCTGACCTCTATGTCATCCTTGGCGAGGTTGCTTGCCTTCTGAAGCTGGGGAATGGAGAATAAAGGTTTGATATATATACATGATGTAATCTACTACTGTGTTAATTTCAATGTCACTGCTCTCTTCTCTCTCTCTCTCTCACTCTCTCTCTCTCTCTCTCTCTCTCTCTCTCTCTCTCTCTCTTTCTTTTTGTTTGTCCCGTCTGTCTGTCTGTCTGTTGGTTCTGTTGGTCCGGTCGGTCTAACCATGGTCAATCGGTTGGTCTGTCAGGTGGTTTGGTCTGGTCTCGTCTGTCTGTCCTATCTGTCTGTCTGTCTGTCTTTCTTTCTTTATTTCTAAGTATCTTCTCTCATCTAATCTTTTTCTAAAAGCTAAACAAGGCATGTGAGTTCTTGATGATTATAGAGGTTAGTTGGAGTAAAGTTCTTCTCCTCCTTCATCCTCTTGTTCATCAACTTTTTCTCTAAAGTCATCATCATCATCATCATCATCATTGTCATCATCAACATCATCATCATCATCATCATCATCATCATCATCATCATCTAGTTTCATTGCACTCTCAAGCTAGTCCATAGAATCAGTACCTCTGCAGTCCAGGCACTGGCCAAAATTTGGTCGAAGCCCTCTCTAGAGAGAGTGACTGCCAGGATTCTGGTCTGATTGCGCTTGGTCGCCCAACCACTTCGGTACATCATCCACAGGAAGTTGGTCTTGATCCATGACATTCGCTCAAAGCTGAAAATGTCTCCACCAAACCTGGCAGAGGAAAACAACATCATATTCATTGTCATAATTACTTGGAATAGTAACTTAAATAAAATTTTAAAAACTAAGAATGTAATTTTTTTTTAATGCAGTATCAAGCGGCTTTGGCTCTACATTGCACCCATAATCTGGTGGAGGAAAGGTACATCATATCAACTACCATAAACCTTTAGTATAGCCACTTAAAAAAATAAGAATGAGATTGAATCACAAGGCAGGTCAGGAGTTGTGAGATCTCTCCCCATTTGAGTTTCTAAAAACCTGTTCTGTAATGGAGTCCCTCTGGCATGTGGCTTCATGTTGAAACTCTTGGTCAGTGGACAACTTTGATAAGAGGACTGTTGAACCATGTCAGCAGTATCTTCAGTTGGGATGTCTGTCACTTACCTGGTTCACCACATTAGCAATCATGACATGTGCACAAATATGATAATGCTCAATTAACTTGCCTATACTGTGTCCATTACAGTTTTCTGCTGTCACTTATCTAATTCTTGATTCTGAGACCAACAAATGCACTGTTCACTGGTGAAGCAATGATGGATCATTCAAGACACATCTCTATTTTATTTGAGATTCCAAAAAGGGTGGATGCCGGAGTCGGACTGACACTGACAGTGAAAAAGACAAGTGACAATATTTCCGACTAATTCTTAGTAATTGTATTCTTTATTTTATTTGAAACCTTCAGTTCAACAGAGACCTAAAAATATTTACTAAATGTTTATATAAAGAGTTTGATTTCAAATATATTTTCAATTGACAGAGATATGGGGAATCCAAAATTAAAATACTACATACTGGTGATGTTAAAGGCATGGCAATGGTTCATACAGCTTTCTTAGATAGGAAGGGGGTAGTGTAAAGTGACAGTGGTGGAATGAAGGAAGTGGAGAAGAGGGGAGAGAGAGAGAGAGAGAGAGAGAGAGAGAGAGAGAGAGAGAGAGAGAGAGAGAGAGAGAGACAGACAGACAGACAGACAGACAGACAGACAGACAGACAGAGAGAGAGAGAGAGAGAGACAGAGACAGAGAGAGATGTGGGGGTGGGATTGGGGATGGCTGATCCTCAGCCTGGCTCCTCTAGGGTTCGCACATCCTTTTGAGAAGGGAGAACATTCTGCCAGTCTGAGAGATGAATGTGACCACAGTTTCAGGTGTCCAGGCCACTATAGTGTACTGGTCATCCAGCCTAGGACCAGCCAGCAGCTCCTGTACCCAGTGTCCAGGCCACTATAGTGTACTGGTCATCCAGCCTAGGACCAGCCAGCAGCTCCGGTACCCGAGGCACACAAAATTGAGGAAAGCAGCTATGACTTGCCTCATACCTGCACCTTACAACCAGCAAGCCTCGAGCCCCCTAATGCTCAAACTTTACGGTCAGATGTACCTCATTACAGTCAGAGAGTGGCAAAAGAGCATGTGCAACGCTTGTGGGATCAGTGATTGCCTATCACACACACACACATGCACACACACACACACACACACACACACATGCACACACACACACACACACATGCACACACACACACACACACACACACACACATGCACACACACACACACACACATGCACACACACACACACACACACACACACACACACACACACACACACATGCACACACACACACACACACACACACACATGCACACACACACACACACACACACACACACACACACACACACACACACGCACACACCAAAAAAAAAGACACACAAGGCTAGAAAGCCATGTACCCAGACATACAGCCCAAAAAAATTTTTTTGTTGTTGCAGCAAAATTGGGAAAAAGTTAAGACAGTCAACCTGAATTTTTAAAATAAACTTTTGTTTTTTAAACAGAAGAGACCAAATTGAAAATATAAATAACAATTTCTCTTTTAAAGAACAACTTTATTTAAGGAAAAAAAGCTAGAGGTAGAAGTAAAAACAATCAATATGTTGCACATACTGGAATCTCATTGCAACAGTTATAGGCTAAGATTGAACTGCACATTCTCCATGATCATCACAGTAAAAAATTTCAAATGTTGATACTGTCAGTAATCTAGGTGGCATTTAACATAAGGGTTATACTTTTCAGATAAGTTACTCAAACTTACGTCCACACATATTTGGAAATGGGATACATGTTGTTGATGATGATGACGATTGGAATGTGAGTTCTGTACACACATTCTATGCAAAAGACATGAAAAGCGGGAGCAGGGAAAACTGTGGCATCTGGATGATCAAACAAGGGATTTGGGACAAACATCGATCTGATCCTGTCCAGACGCATTCTGTAAACCCGAGTCAGTAGTATTTTTGCCGGTAGGCGAAATCTCTAATTTACTATAATGGTCCAGACGACCCCAGTAGAATCTTTGACTGCTTGGCGCCGCCCTTGTCTGACTCTGAGCTACTGGAGGAAGTCCCCAAAGCCATGCATATGCAGCAGCCAGGGGTTCTGGGTGACTAGGGGTGGGGTGGGGTGGTGGGATTCATGCGGCATTAGCTGTATGTAACACGTGCAGGATGAGCAATAAAGTAGGGGCGATGAAAACAGTAGAGAGAATCGAGTAGAAGTGGGATATAATCATGGGGATTGCAGAGAGGGATCCATCACCAGCTCGATCTTACCTTTGGTTGGCAACAGCAAAATCGGCAATCTCCGGCATGTAAGCTTGATACACCACAATGCTGTCGTCATCGTATTGAGCTAGTATGTGTTTACCGGAGGGTGGCCAGAATTTCTTTCTTTGATCAACGTAATTTTCTAAGCTCAAACTTATTTTGGGAACCACGCCCTCATCTTTACGTGGAACATAATTATTCCGATCGCCACCGGCATGGGAAAGATCGGGCGTCGGATAAGCAGAGGCCATTGTGTCAATATACCAAGGGCGAGCAAGCAGAAGTATGACGTTCAAGGATCTACACGTTTATATGCTATGTGCATTTCACCGGAGTGGTGCAAGCGGAAGCTTCCGGCCTGCGAATTTCGCGCACATGTATGTGAAAAGCGCCGTGATTACGTCAACGGTTACTAGGGTCAATCGTAGTTTATAGTAATCAACATAATTTGTAGTGAGGGATAAAATTTTGCAAGGATACCTTAAATAATAAAAGGTATAGATTTTCAGTAAGTTTTCAATCCGTTGTAACATATCGTTGACCCCGACGAGTGCGAGATTATAGCACTCGATGAAAATGGCGGCCCGAAGCCATGTGGATGTCAACGAGAGACGGTTGAGGCCCATTTATGGTTCGTAACTGAAAGCTTTTAATTGATATTTCCGGCTATGCACACTGCATATACATTAAACTAAAGCTTATATTGATTTTTTAATTGATTTTCCGTGTGTACATATTGTTTGATCAGGCGAGAACAGAGATCAATTGACTGCATTAGAATTTCCTTCATTCGCGCTTGGTACTAGCAGAATTTATGTTATAGTCTTATGACAAGTATTTTTGCAAAATACTCCATTCTACACTGTTTTTTGCCTGTTTAAGATGCCTCTGACAGGAAGTTGTGGAAATATATCAGAAATTGGATTTCATTTGCTAACTTTGCTATGAAAAATCGTGCCGAGTTTCAGTTTGATTATTATGAACCGTTGACCATGATTTAATCCGATTCACGTTCTTGCAAGTGTAAACACTTGCATTTAGTTTACGTGCTTAAAGTAGGCCAAAGTGCATAAAATGCACAAGATGCTCTAACCAAGAGCGTGTAAATCACTTGACTTCGGTCGCCCCTATTCTAAATTACTTCGCTGAATCCCTTCCTCAATGTGAATCTCTGAACCCATGCGCACCTACACACCCGCTAGACAGCTACGCTCTTCCACAGACACAAGAATCCTCAGGTTCCCGGAGGATCCTCCAGTTAAAACAAAATTTGGTGAACGCTCTTTCTTTTATCAGGCTCCCCCTATCTGGAATGACCTCCCTGCCTCTGTTCGTCACTCTACATCTCCCTCGACCTTTCGCTCTGCTCTCAAAACGCACCTCTTGAAATCGTTCCCGAATCCTGTCAAAGTTTCTTCATCTTCCTCCCCTCACTGTTCTCTTTGTACTAGCTTGCCTAAGCCCCCTACCACCCTCCTGTCTCTCCTCCCCCTCTCCCCAGTTTCATGGTTAAGCGGTGACGCTGTACATAAGTTTGTCGAATGCCTGAAGTGAATGTCTGACTCCTATGTTATCCCTCCAGGTTTACTGGAGGTCCTACAGACTTTATCTGTCTGTGTGTGTGTGTGTGTGTGTGTGTGTCTGTCTGTCCCGTCTCCACGGCTTATATCTCAAAAACTACTGGACGGATTTCCTTGAGATTTTGCACACTGACTGGAAGTTAGGTCCGATTCAATATTATCAAATTTTCAGAATCGAGGTTTGAAAAGAAAGTGACTTTTTTACATTTTGGTGTTTCAATGAAAACAATTCAACAGACTCCATTTTGCAAAATCTGTGAGGTCATCATTTGACGGCGAATAAACGTGACGTCATTTGCGAGGAGATTTTTGAAGCAGGGTGAATAGAATAGAATAGAATAGAATTTTTTTTTTTTTTTTTTTTTTTTTTTTTGGAATTTCGCCATTCCTCCCCAGGTGTTTCGAAATCAAGGAACGAAATTTATTCAAGAAAACAGCAAATTTACAATGCACACTTCAATGTCATTGCAAAATTCGATGTAACACACAGCAAAAGATGGTCATCGAAATACAGCCACGGTGTATTAGACTCGACTACGCTCCACAGTCACAGACACAGGAAATCAAAACATTTATAGAATTCGTGACGTCATTTGCGAGGACAGAGAATGATTTAGATAGATATGTCCTCAGATGTCTTAGGCCCCAAAGCCTTTATCTGATCTTTTGATCAGTACTTATGGCTACTCTCACTCTCTCTCTGTCTCTCTCTCTGTCTCTCTCTGTCTCTCTCTCTCTCTCTGTCTCTCTCTCTCTCTCTCTCTCTCTCTCTCTCTCTCTCTCTCTCTCTCTCCCCCACCCTCTTACTCTCATTCTCTCTTCCCTTCCTCCCCTTTTCCCAGCTCCCCTCCCCCCCCCCCTCTCTCTCACTCTCTCTGTCTCTCTCTCTGTCTCTCTCTCTGTCTCTCTCTCTGTCTCTCTCTCTGTCTCTCTCTGTCTCTCTCTCTGTCTCTGTCTCTCTCTCTCTCTGTCTCTCTCTCTGTCTCTGTCTCTCTCTCTGTCTCTCTCTCTGTCTCTGTCTCTCTCTCTCTGTCTCTCTCTCTCTGTCTCTGTCTCTCTCTCTCTCTGTCTCTCTCTGTCTCTCTCTCTCTCTCTCTCTCTCTCTCTCTCTCTCTCTCTCTCTCTCTCTCTCTCTCTCTCTCTCTCTCTTACCACATTTGAATATTTTGCCTCAAGGGCTGAATGTAAGTAAGAAAGGCAATACAGTAGTCGCCGCTTATAAAACACGCGGTTAATAAAAACAGCCGCTTTTTAAATACAGTTGGTAAGGTCCGGATTTACTTCGTTACTGATGGACATGTTCAACAAGCAAACGGTTAATAAAAACGCCGCTTATTAAAAACACTTTTGTTCGGTCCCAATGTGTTTTTAATAAGCGGCGACTACTGTACTGCCTAATTCACTACCCTTGTCTCTAAACTCAGACGATTCCAACTGCCTGTTCCGCTTTGACGTAATCTCATGACGTCATCTACGATCTAAGAGAATCGAAGAGACGACAAAGAAAGCAGTATATATAGCAAAGCGCAACCTAGGTCCTCTGACGAGCGTACCTTATCTAACCGATCAAGATAACGCGGGGATAGGGGATAAATCGAGTGTTAAAAAGATAAATCGCCGTTGTGAATACGGGCCCAGCGAACTAACTGAATGTCGACACAATCACGCGGCACTGTTGTACATTTGCAGTCAACGTAAGATCTCGTACGACGATTTGATTCAAGGCCTAGTGCTAATTGTTTTGATGGTCTGGTCTCAGTGTCACAAAAATATGATGATTTAATCAATCCCTGACCCGGAAATGTTGGGGACAACGATCATTTCAGCGTAATGACATCGAGTCAAACCGAGTTATCTTTCCTACTTCAGCAAAACGCTTCGATATATGTTGAACCTCTACCAGCAGGCGCCAAAATGCGATACTACGAAAAGAATATTGACGTTGATGGGTTAGATCCGTATGAAATACCAAACAGTTCATGCTATCATCCATTTTTCTACAATTTACAGTGCAAAATACGAACCACGAGGGTTTATGACAAGGTCGTTATAAATGCTTCACATACCTACAAGTTTACAATGGCACAGTTGGTAGAACATTGGGCTCTTGGTCATGCATGACCAGGTTCGATTCTGCACTGAAACTTTTTTTCGAGGGGTTGTGGGTTCGAACCCACCTGGTTTTTTGTGTTTGTGTGTGTGTGCGTTTTTTCCTCCTCTTTTCTCGGAGGCTGCGGGTTCGAACCCGATCTTCTTTTTTTCTTCTCCAAAACCTGGAGGTTCAGCGCCAGCGGTTTTTATTAACTTTAAGTTGATGTGATTGACTGTTCTTCAGTGAACGTTACTTTTTCTTACTATGAAGTCTTTATGAAGAAGTGTGTTCTTCAGTGGAGAAATGTTCTTTAAGTGACCCATTATGCAATTGGGCAATGCAGCCATGTCTCAGTGTAAGAATGGAACTGTTATTTTTAGCCCAGCAGATGTGCCTTTTGGTTGTATTGTAACAACAGTCCCTTGGCAAAGACCATGGTGGCCAGGTGTTAAACAAAGGAAAGGCAGGTTTTAGCGTGTGTTTTGTCATCTGATTTTGTCTTGGTGTGATATTGCAGTGGTTCATGCATAATTGTTGTTGTCATATGATAATAGTGGCTTGTCCTACTGTCCACAATTTTCCATGTCATTTTTGACTCACATGCGAAGCAAAAGTAAGTCTATGTAGATTATGTACTCACCAGTTTCGTGCGTCCGGGCGTCCGTTTAAAGCTTTAACGTTGGATTTTTCTCGGAGACTATTAACTCTATCAACACCCAATATGGCATGATGGTGTATGAGGACAAGGCGTCAAAAAACATACATAGTGACTTGACCTTGCTTCAAGGTCAAGGTCGCAGGGGCCATAAATGTTGTCTAAAAAAACCAGCCATTTTTCACATTTTCTCAATTTTCTCTGAAGTTTTTGAGATTGGATATCTCACTTATATATGGTATATAGGGCACAATAAGCCCTATCTTTTGATACCAGTTTGGTTGACCTTGCTTCAAGGTCAAGGTCACAGGAGCTCTTCAAAGTTGGATTGTATACATATTTTGAAGTGACCTTGACCCTGAACTATGGAAGATAACTGTTTCAAACTTAATAATTATGTGGGGAACATGTTATACTTTCATCATGAGACACATTTGGTCACATGTCATCAAGGTCAAGGTCACTTTGACCCTTATGAAATGTGACCAAAATGGGGTAGTAAACCACTAAAAGTGACTATATCTCATGGTAGAAAGTGCCAATGAGCACCATTGTGCTTCCTATGTCTTGAATTAACAGCTTTGTGTTGCATGACCTTGGATGACCTTGACCATGGGTCAAGGCCACATGTATTTTGGTAGGAAAAATGTGTAAAGCATTTCTTAGTGTATGATATCATTGCAAGGTGTAGTTGTTTGACCTTGACCCTGAGGGTCACCTAAAGGTCAAGGTCACGCAAAGGTCAAGGTCAAGCATGTGAGTCGTATGGGCTTTGCCCTTCTTGTTTGGAATTAGTGTCATCTTTGTAAGGTATACATAATATGGTGAAAGATTTCAGATAAACTGATTACAGGATGGACTGAAGCGTATCCTCTGCTTTTCAGCTCCTGAGGTAGAAAAGGCTGGAGATAAACTAGAAATGTATTTGCATGAACGATTTAGTGCAAAAGTTATTAGGCTGATCTAAAAGATAAAAATAGCATTGCTACATTGCAAGAATCTTGAATTTGAGCAATACAGGATTTAGTGAGAATACATATGCTTGAGCCAGTTGAGGCCAGGGACAGAAACTTCACAAAGCTACGTTGAGTGATCAACTTAGGAAGCTTAGGCATCCTCTTGGTGCCCATGCTTCATGTTAGTTGGAGGAAAGGCAGACCTTCGTTATGACCTCCTTGAGTGATCTTACATCCTAAGCAAAGCAAGCTCTACTTTAACTTAGGTTGCAATGTAAGCTGAGTCCACAGCTATTATGCTTGAATGGTTTGGATGCAAGGAGACCTCTGTTGCTGACTTTTTGCTTCAGCTGCCTTCATGATAGGTAATACTGAATACTCTGTCGCTTACTTACCCCTACCCCCAACTCCCACCCTCCAGTAGCCTAATTGGCTGCTTCAATGCTGACCAAGACTGAACCACAGCAGGAGGTCCAGATAATCCATAAGATGAAAATTCCATGTGTGTCAGTGTGTGTGTGTGTGTGTCAGTGTGTGTGTGTGTGTGAGTGAGTGTGAGAGAGAGAGAGAGAGAGAGAGAGAGAGAGAGAGAGACACTGATAGCTCCATTCAAATGCTGTTCAGATTGGCTTCCTTAGAGTTAGATAGGCCATACTAGAGAGAGAGGGAAGCAGGAATGAGAGCAAAGCAGGCAGGCTACACAAACTGGTGGGTCACACTCACAGCATCTGATTCAGGGAGTTCATGCTCTCAACGGCTGTATCACATTAACAAATGCTGCAAATGTATTATTTTGGACAAAATCTGGCAAATAGCACCTTTGTGCACCATTTTTACATATTTCCCCCCTGTGAATATTTGCTTTCCTGCACTCCTTTCTGCAGGTTGAGTTCACTAGTGTGGCCCACCTGATGAAGTCTTACCTTTCTTTTTTCTTATTCTTTTCAGATCAGTGCAGGTTTAGACTGGAAGTTTACTTGTTTTTGATGAAATTCCTTGTTAATTGAAAGTATGGCTTTGAACTATTGAAGGTAGTTTTTTTTCCTACTGAGATGCTTCATTTCCAGACTGCCTTGACAATGGCAACAACAAAAAGGCCATCCAGGAGGCTGACAAAGTTCTCAAAAAGCAAAGAGACCTTCACTGTGCTAAGGTAAGGAAGGCATCAGGCTTTATCTATGAAACGACTCGTCTAATCCACTTGTTTGGTATGTAAGCCTTGCTTGGTGATGACTTTGGATGGATCTGTCCAATGCAGATCCCACATAGATTTCTTGTGACCATTTGGTTCAGTTTATAATCAAAACGTCTGCAGTTTATAGATTCCAATCTCATATAATATGAGGGGCATAGAAGTGAGAACTGCTATGCTTCCCAGGCTGTGATTAATTGCATTGATAATTTGATGACTGAGAAAAAGGCACCCACATCCATTGTGTGACTAGCTGCATGCTCCCCAGGGAGTTGAGATGGTTTAGAAGTGATAAAGAGAAGTAGCTCCATTCGAGCAGTCATCAATGGGTGGAAAAGTCACAATAAAAAAGAGCACCTTTACCTTTTACCTTCCATTGAGTTGACGTGGTGTCACTCAAGTCATTGAGAGAATGGGGTATGGGTGTGGCTGGCATTCTCTCTGTACCCATCTGGATTCATGTGACATTCCCCTGTGGGTTCGGGGTAAGAATTGACCCACCGCGTCTCCCTAAGCGATTCGTAAAAGGCGAACAACTAGGAACACCGTTAGTTGATTTGGGTTTACTCCAAACTGTTCTAGTGATTTCAGACTGAATGGTCGTACATAGCCTACAAAGGCTGATAGGCCGTAAAACTCTATCCATCCATCCGTCCATCCATCCATCATGTGACATTGTGTGGGAAACCAGAACTTTCCCCTCTCAGGTTACTGGGGAAAACAACTCAGGGCTGCGGCCGCATTGTGCTGCCCTGCTGGGCACTACCGGCCAGCAGTCATGGGGGAAAGCGTTCTTTGCTTTTATCCTGTCTGGTTACAGAGACTGCAGTGTGTAATGTTCATGAACTGCAAGCTTTTTTCCAGTTTGAGTTGACTGGTTGGGTGTGCCTGGTTTCTTAAAAGGGTGGTTGGTTTGTTGATTGATTGTGGTAGGTGGTTACTATGGCTGTGTTTGATGTGTCTCTCTCTCTCTCTCGTCCCCACCCCCTTATAAATTCTGAGCAATATGTGTTGTTGTTATGCTATTACAGTTCAAAATCAGTAATTTGAAATGATTTTAAATTGGTTCATCATATTTGTGCAGGGATATTTTTGGGCTCTCATCTATATTTGCCATCCATTGATTCATTCTGCATCATGACAAAGCCGTTGCTGATTAGATTTAGAATCCATGTAGCTTCATTTTCAAAACATGAAGTTACTTTCTATCATATCAAAGTTGCTTCTTTATGTTACCAACTCTCAGATGCCAGAGAGGGCCTTGCATCCTTTCTTTGCTGCTGGGTAGGCATGTTGCCCTGACAGAGACAAGGGGATGCTACACTGACAGCAGGTCATAACTCCCAGCTCTCTCCCTTTCCCATGAGAACTGGATCTAAACCCTGCTGACACCAGGCTCACTGTGCAGCCAGTGTGTGTGAGCTGGGCCAAGGAGAAATGTCACACATGAATGATGTACGATGCACATCACTCATATCTCTCTAATGTAAGGTGCACCGAGTGCCTTCGGTCAGAAATTAAGATCACTTTGATAAATTAAATAATTGCAATTATTTTATGGGGTAATAAGTGCTCTTTTTAAAAAAATTACATAATTGAGGTCTTTATCCTAAAGAGGATCTGTGTCGTGCCACATAATTCTGTATGGAGAAAAATCGCCTCGTATTGCAAATGCAGCTAGAGAAGAAGTATCTTACATTGATTTTGATTGACTTTTCCTTCTCATGACTGGCATCATGACGGCATCATTAGAGAACTGGCATCATGACGGCATCATTAGAGAACTGGCATCATGACGGCATCATTAGAGAACTGGCATCATGACGGCATCATTAGAGAACTGGCATCATGATGGCATCATTAGAGAACTGGCATCATGACGGCATCATTAGAGAACTGGCATCATGACAGCATCATTAGACTGATTAGAGAACTGGCATCATGATGGCATCATTAGAGAACTGGCATCATTAGAGAACTGGCATAATGACGGCATCATTAGAGAACTGGCATCATGATGGCATCATTAGAGAACTGGCATCATGATGGCATCATTAGAGAACTTTGTTTAGAATAAGAAGAGCAGGTCAAGTAAGGATTTCCCAACTTATTCTCCCTCAGTGGGTTGGGGGTCAGAATAGACCCACCACGTCTCCCTATGTGATTTCTAAGAGGCAAAGGGACATCATTTCTTGATTAGCGCCAACTCTAAAATTTTCTACTTTTACAGTTTTAGTGATTTTCATTCTCAATGGCCTTATATAGCCTACAAAGACTGATAGGCCTTAAAACTCCATCCATCCCTACTTATTTGCCCCATGAAAAGCTTATCGGTGGGTCAATTCTTACCCTCAACCCATGTGAAAATATTGTGTATAGAAGACTGCACCTTGCCCTGATAAGGAGAAAAAATTTACAGTAACATGGCAAAACAATCCCCACCCCATCCCCACCCCCTTAGCACTGCATGGGTGCTTTGGTGAACTCTCTGAGATGGAATACTGCTGGAAAAACTTGCAGCTGCTGAAAGTGTCACAGCCTAACACGGCCATTGTAGGAGTGCACCATGAAGCTCTCAATGGCTGGAAACTGCCTCTCATCCTGTGCAGTAGCAGAATATATCATTTCTGAGTGAATTACTAAGCTCTACCAAACCCTATGCAGATTTTCTTGCAGTGCTCTTGCTGGTGCTTAAAAGTACTGTGTGTGTGTGTGTGTGTGTGTGTGTGTGTGTACATGTGTGAGTGTGTTTGTATGTGTGTGTGTGAGAGAGAGAGAGAGGAAGAGCTGATGATACAAAATTACTTGGTAGACATGCAAATACTAAAAGCATATCCTGTCAGTAGTTTTGTGTTTACATTGGCATTGCTTGAGTGCTTGACTGAACTCTGTATGATCAAACACTGCCTGTGGACCGTATCAGATGCTCTAGGTACTGTATTTGTCACTAGACTCGAAGACAAACACTGCCTGTGGACCGTTTCAGATGCTCTAGGTACTGTATTTGTCACTAGACTCGAAGACAAACACTGCCTGTGGACCGTTTCAGATGCTCTAGGTACTGTATTTGTCACTAGACTCGAAGACAAACACCGTCTTTGGACCGTTTCAGATGCTCTAGGTACTGTATTTGTCACTAGACTCGAAGACAAACACGGTCTTTGGATCGTTTCAGATGCTCTAGGTACTGTATTTGTCACTAGACTCGAAGACAAACACTGCCTGTGGACCGTTTCAGATGCTCTAGGGACTGTATTTGTCACTAGACTCGAAGACAAACACAGTCTTTGGACTGTTTCAGATGCTCTAGGTACTGTATTTGTCACTAGACTCGAAGACAAACACCGTCTTTGGACCGTTTCAGATGCTCTAGGTACTGTATTTGTCACTAGACTCGAAGACAAACGCTGCCTGTGGACTGTTTCAGGTGCTGAAGGCACTGGCCTTGCTGAGGCTTGGCCGCCATGATGAGAGCATGGCCATCCTGCAGGAGGTGCACAGCATGCACCCCACCAGCGAGGCCACACTCACCGCCATGTCCATCTGCTACAGAGAGATCCACAAATGTGAGTACCTTGTCTGCGTCATGGGAATGTGCAGGGTATTTGTAGCTGCTGTAGTCACAGAGGTCAAAGTGCTCACTAAAGCAAAATCAGGTACAGTCTGAGTCTGTCCCAAAATGCTCATGCCTCAGATGGTGTGAAAGATTACCACAAATCACAATCTGCTTCTTTGATCTTTTCCCTTTTTTGACTCACATGCGAAGCAAAAGTGAGTCTATGTACTCACCCGTGTCGTCCGTCCGGGCGTCCGGGCGTCCGTGAAAAACTTTAACGTTAGATTTTTCTCGGAGACTATTAAGTCTATCAACACCCAATTTGGCATGATGGTGTATGATGACAAGGCCTCAAAAAACATACATAGTGACTTGACCTTGCTTCAAGGTCAAGGTCGCAGGGGCCATAAATGTTGTCTAAAAAACAGCCATTTTTCACATTTTCCCAATTTTCTCAGAAGTTTTTGAGATTGGATACCTGACCTATAATATATGGTGTATAGGGCAAAGTTATCCCTATCTTTTGATACCAGTTTGATTGACCTTGCTTCAAGGTCAAGGTCACAGGAGCTCTTTAAAGTTGGATTGTATACATATTTTGAAGTGACCTTGACCCTGAACTATGAAAGATAACTTTTCCAAACTTCATAACACTGTAGTACACATGTTATACTTTCATAATAGGTCACCTGTGTTATCCGTCCGGGCGTCCAGGCATCCGTCCGGGCGTCCGGGCAGACCGGGCGTCCGGGCGTCCTTTAATCCGTAAAAAACTTTAACGTTGGATTTTTCTCGAAGACTATTAAGTCTATCAACACCCAATTTGGCATGATAGTGTAGGATGACAAGGCGTACAAAAACATACACAGTGACTTGACCTTGCTTCAAGGTCAAGGTCACAGGAGCTCTTTAAAGTTGGATTGTATACATATTTTGAAGTGACCTTGACCCTGAACTATGGAAGATAACTCTTCCAAACTTCATAAAGTTGTAGTACACATGTTATACTTTCATCATGAGACACATTTGGTCACATATCATCAAGGTCAAGGTCACTTTGACCCTTATGAAATGTGACCAAAATGGGGTAGTGAACCACTAAAAGTGACCATATCTCATGGTAGAAGGTGCCAATAAGCACCATTGTCCTTCCTATGTCTAGAATTAACAGCTTTGTGTTGCGTGACCTTGGATGACCTTGACCTTGGGTCAAGGTCACATGTGTTTTGGCAGGAAAAATGTGTAAAGCAGTTCTTAGCGTATGATATCATTGCTAGGTTTAGTTGTTTGACCTTGACCTTGAAGGACAAGGTCATGTAAAGGTCAAGGTCATGTAAAGGTCAAGGTCAAGCATGTGAGTCGTATGGGCTTTGCCCTTGTCATTACTTGATCCTCTGCTTCCCTCCCTCAGTTCTTCCACATATCATGTGAAATATACTTGGAGTTGGGGGTGGTGGTTAGATGTTGGACATCTGCATGTGTGCATATGTGTGTGAATATGTGTTTATACTTGTATAAGTGCCAATATGTATGTAGTTGCATGTGTGTATGAGAGAGAGAGAGGGAAAGAGGGAGTTTTAGTGTTGACTGGCTTTGCAGTGCAAGTGTAGGGCCTTGCATCCTTTCTTTGCTGCTGGGTAGGCATGTTGCCCTGACAGAGACAAGGGGATGCTACACTGACAGCAGGTCATAACTCCCAGCTCTCTCCCTTTCCCATGAGAACTGGATCTAAACCCTGCTGACACTTACAGAGGACTGTAGCCAAAGCATTTCATTTCTTTAACAATAAAATCTTGTACTTCCCATTGTTGTTTGTGTGTGTGTGTGTGTGTGTGTGTGTGTGTGTGTGTGTGTGTTGGTAAAGAATGTACTGTTTGAAATGGACTTATGGCAGTACTTCTGGAATGATACCACCTGTTTTTTCTGCAGTGGACCTGATAACAGACATGTATGAGAATGCCCACAAGAGCCGCCCTGATAGTGAGGAGATCCTGTCCTCTCTGTTCATGGCTCATGTGCGACTATGCGACTACAAGAAGCAGCAACAGACAGCCATGCAGTTGCACAAACTGAGGCCTCAGAACAACCCCTACTACTTCTGGGCTGTCATGAGCATCGTCATGCAGGTAATAGTGGCCCCCCCCCCCCCCCAAATCCATCACTTCATAGTAAAGATTGCACATCAGCTGTGAAAAAAGGCTGTATGAAAATTTGTGTGGAGCTGTGCTGTGAGTTAGAAGGGAGGAGTCTTTGGTGTTTTTTGTGGGGGGGGGGGGGGGGTTTTGTGCAGCTGATGGTTTTTAAAAATCAATTGTATTTATAACAAATTTGAGGTAGTAAGCAATTTTGGTGTGATTATTGCATGTGACACAGAGTTAGCAGTTTTGGTGTGAATCATTGCATGCGACACAGAGTTGCGATGATTTATGTGTTTATGTAAACTGCCCCAGTACTGTCATGAAAGACATTAATTACATGGACATAGAAGTTTGCCTTAATAAATATGCATAAGTGGGTCTATAGAGTGAACTTTTCTTAGAGGGATGGTCAAGTGGCAGTGATAACTGACCGAAAGAGGTGTGGCAGCATCTTTTGCAGTGTAATTTGTTGCTCAAATGCCCGCTTCAAGTACGCTTGTGCTGAAAAAGTTTTTTCAGTTCCTGAAAGACATGGAACAATAAGACGAATACACTTATCACTATTTTGATCACATACAGATATAAATATATATATATATGAAAACTTTCCAGTACTTGTTCGCTATGTAGACTGTGATTGATGGGAGTAAAAACTGTATACACAAGATTTCTATTCTTCAGAAGTCAGAAAATTACAGATTTGGTGATCTGTATCCTTCACTTCACAACGAGCATTTGGTTACTGAGCTTCGCTTCAAGAAGCTATGTAAATGACCCACCCTAATGCAAGGGACACAACTCTTTCTCATCCTTGCTTATCTATGTGAAGGCTGTACCACATCTATGCACAGTCTTTGCCAACGTACTCTGCCCATTTTCACCATTCACATCCCACCCCTATCTACCAGGGAAGGGGGAAGCTCCTTATCAGTTTTTGACTCACATGCAACGCAATAGTGAGTCTATGTACTCACCCGTTTCGGGCGTCCGGGGTCTGTAAAAAAACTTTAACGTTGGATTTTTCTCTGAGACTATTACGTCCATCAACACCCAATTTGGCATGATGGTGTATGATGACAAGGTCAAGGTCGCAGGGGCCGTAAATGTTGTCTAAAATAGCCATTTTTCACATTTTCCCAATTTTCTCTGAAGTTTTTGAGATTGGATACCTGACCTATATATGGTATATAGGGCAAAGTAATCCCTATTTTTTTTACTCACATGCGAAGCAAAAGTGAGTCTATGTACTCAGCCATGTCGTCCGTCCGTCCAGACCGTCCGTCCGTCCGTCCGGGCGTAAAAAACTTAAACGTTGGATTTTTCTCGGAGACTATTAAGTCTATCAACACCAAATGTGGCATGATGGTGTATGATGACAAGGCCTCAAAAAACATACATAGTGACTTGACCTTGCTTCAAGGTCAAGGTCACAGGAGCCATAAATGTGGTCTCAAAAACAGTCATTTTTCACATTTTCCCAATTTTCTCCCACGTTATTGAGAATGGCGACCTTAGCTACAAGTGGTATATAGGTCAAAGCAAGCCCTATCTTTTGATACCAGTTTGGTTGACCTTGCTTCAAGGTCAAGGTCACAGGAGCTCTTCAAAGTTGGATTGTATACATATTTTGAAGTGACCTTGACCCTGAACTATGGAAGATAACTGTTTCAAACTTAATAATTATGTGGGGCACATGTTATACTTTCATCATGAGACACATTTGTTCACATATCATCAAGGTCAAGGTCACTTTGACCCTAATGAAATGTGACCAAAATGGGGTAGTGAACCACTAAAAGTGACTGTATCTCATGGTAGAAAGTGCCAATAAGCACCATTGTGCTTCCTATGTCTTGAATTAACAGCTTTGTGTTGCATGACCTTGGATGACCTTGACCTTGGGTTAAGCATTTCTTAGTGTGATGTCATTGGTAGGTTTAGTTGTTTGACCTTGAAGGTCACCTGGAGGTCAAGGTCATGTAAAGGTCAAGGTCAAGCATGTGAGTCGTATGGGCTTTGCCCTTCTTGTTCCACCTCAAAGTCATTGCTCTATGTAGCAGTCACATGGCTACCTTGTGTCACAACTGCCACACACAGCATACCTAATGAAATTGGACACAGCTGCATCTCCATTCTTGCCTTGAAACCTGTACATGGAGTGTCTGGATAGAAGTGAATTTTGATGTTGCTGTGTTGTGCAGGCCAACAGCTCTTCTGACAAGACACTGGCCAAGAACATGTACCTGCCCCTGGCTGCCAAGATGACGGAGAAGTACGTCAGCAGCGGCAAGGTGGAGGTGGAGTCAGGTAAGGGATCTTTGTGTATGTAGAGTATCTTTTTCTTCATGGCTTTCTCAGGGCTTCTTTGGAAATGTAGTAAGGGAGTCAGTTGTGAAGGATATCTCTTTCACTACTTATAAGTCTGGTGTAAACTTTTTCTCATATGGCTGTGTTGTAGGATTTTTTTCCCTTTGCCTAGATGATCATGTTTTTGGTTGTCTACATGCACTATCCGATACCAAAGTAGAAGAAATATTTTCATCATTTATTTGCTTAAACTTTTTTTCCTGTTTTCTTTGAAAGAGGCTATCCATCCATACATTTTTTGTGGACTGAAGCAGAAAATGAAATAATTTTTAATGACATTGGTTTGAAAAGGTGTAAATGTAGAGTTAAACAATATTTTTCAGTCCTTGTAACTCAAACTGATTACTTGATGGTGCTCTTTTTATTCAGGTAGAATGGTTGTTTGCCTATGAGAGCACTGTATCATGCAAGTTGCTGTGATGTCTATCTACAGAGGTGATGCTCTACGTCATGATTCTGGAGCTGCTGGAGAAGTGGGAGGAGATCATTGCAGTGCTGGAGGGACCTCTCTCAGGTATGTCTGCCTGCAAACCCATTTGCATTGTTTGCCTTGCGTACGGTGTGTTGATAAAAACAATCTTCTTTATTGCTTTTTTTGCATTCTCAGGACTGATGTGCTACCATGGTATTTGTGTAAAACTCACCCTTACCCTGCTAGTCACAGCTTATGCTGTGAGCTCTGACTGGGTCAAAGCCTGCTAGTCACAGTTTATGCTGTTAGCTCTGACTGGGTCAAAGCCTGCTAGTCACAGCTTATGCTGTGAGGTCGGACTGGGTCAAAGCCTGCTAGTCACAGCTTATGCTGTGAGGTCGGACTGGGCCAAGCCTGCTAATCACAGCTTATGCTGTGAGGTCTGACTGGGCCAAGCTAGTTAGCCACAGCTTATGCTGTGAGGTCGGACTGGGCCAAGCCTGCTAGTCACATCTTATGCTATGAGGTTGGACTGGCTCAAAGCCTGCTAGTCACAGTTTATGCTGTGAGGTCTGCTGGGCCAAGCCTGCTAGTCACAGCTTATGCTGTGAGGTCGGACTGGCTCAAAGCCTGCTAGTCACAGCTTATGCTGTGAGGTCTGCTGGGCCAAGCCTGCTAGTCACAGCTTATGCTGTGAGGTCGGACTGGGCCAAGCCTGCTAATCACAGCTTATGCTGTGAGGTCTGACTGGGCCAAGCTAGTTAGCCACAGCTTATGCTGTGAGGTCTGACTGGGCCAAGCTAGTTAGCCACAGCTTATGCTATGAGGTCAGGCTGGGCCAAGCCTGCTAGTCACAGTTTATGCTGTGAGGTCAGACTGGGCCAAGCCTGCTAGCCATGGCTTATGCTGTGAGGTCAGACTGGGCCAAGCCTGCTAGTCACAGCTTATGCTGTGAGGTCTGACTGGGCCAAGCCTGTTAGTCACAGCTTATGCTGTGAGGTCTGCCTGGGCCAAGCTAGTTAGCTACAGCTTATAATGTGAGGTCAGGCTGGGCCAAGCCTGCTAGCCACGGCTTATGCTGTGAGGTCAGACTGGGCCAAGCCTGCTAGTCACAGCATATGCTGTGAGGTCAGACTGGGCCAAGCCTGCTAGTCACAGCTTATGCTGTGAGGTCAGACTGGGCCAAGCCTGCTAGTTACAGCTTATGCTGTGAGGTCAGACTGGGTCAAGTCTGCTAGTCACAGCTTATGCTGTGAGGTCAGACTGGGACAAACCTGCTAGTCACAGTTTATGCTGTGAGGTCAGACTGGGACAAACCTGCTAGTCACAGTTTATGCTGTGAGGTCAGACTGGGTCAAGCCTGCTAGTCACAGCTTATGCTGTGAGGTCAGAATGGGCCAAGCCTACTAGTCACAGCTAATGCCACAACTGATGAGGAGGGAAGGTCATGAAGTGTGCTTAAGGGGGGACACGGCCTGCAGAATTTCATGAAAAATTTTCAGAAATTGAGTTTCGTGTTAAGCGCGGATTTGGAATCTACAACATCTCCGCTACACGTGTGTGCGATCGATTTTGCTGGCTTAGGTTTCAAAGTATTTTAAACCAATTTGTTTTGTAAGGTACCCACCGCTAGATTTTAAAAAAGTACTAACCAGGAAGCCAAAATGCACAGATTTGAAAGCTTAGTTTCAGCATCTTCCTTCCAAAGAACGCCACATGTTTGGTATCGCATCGAAGCTTCATTTCCCGGCTTTACGTTGCAACTGTTTCCGGTACCGAAGAATAATTACCGAAGGCACACGAAGTACAAATCGGAGGACAGTGCAAACCAATGGAAAGCTTCGAAATAACGGCCTGTCTCTCAGCTAGGCTCTGATTGGCCGCTTGTGTGCGTGATCACAGCGTGATCAGGCGGAAGTGGCTGGCGGAAACGGCCGAACCGTACTTCGACTGGCAGAAGTGGTAGGCGGAAACGGCCGAACCGTACTTCGGCTGTTTCCGGCCTGAACGTCGGCCGCCGAAGCAAACATCGGTTCTTTCCGAAGTGTGCTTACAGAGCGCGAACGCTATCTCGATCGAGACAATTCCACGGAAGATGCAGAAATGGACGGAAAAAGCAAGCCCAGAAAAGAAATTAAGTCGTGTCAACAGCCTCTGGAGGTTGTGATACAACAGCGATCGCGTTCTCATCTACAGACACGGCACTGAACGAAGCTGTTATCACGGCGGAAGTTGCCGTGATTACGCGATTCTTACAGAAAACGGGAATGTTTTGCTACAGGTGATGCTTTTCACCTAATTATCCTGATATTTTGAATTAAGATAATAAATTGAAAGTTTGCTACAATGATAACAAATAAACGACACATTCAATGAGTTATGTTATTAAATTGTATCTGTTATGGTTCAGTTGTAGTTAACGTTTAATCTTTCTCAAACTTTAAAGTCAATTTTCTCATAATGTGGTTTTTATTTCTACGGTAGTGATTTTCTCCCCAAAAATAAAGTCACTTAGGATTGAGATAGCTTTCTGAAATTGTGTGTGTATATTTATGAATAAATATTGCATTCAATAAGACCAATCAGAGAGGTGTAGCTGAATTTGCTTAATTTTTGTAAAAATTTAATTATGTTATGCCCGGAGCACATTTTTTGGTTACTTGTTCTAAATTCCACTAAAATTATTTAGAAGTGTTAGTAATCCACTTATTATATCTTATTGAATAATATAGACCTTCTTCTTTGTTTACAATCATTGTTGATCATAAAAAGGTTATTAATTAAAATTTCACGGAGGGGAGAAAATTGGTATGTTTATTTTTCAGTTATTTTGCTATAACACAAGAACAACTAAGTCTTCAGCAATAAAATTTTGTTTAAATATACCTTCCAGTGTGTTTGTATTCTGTATAAAATTTCATTAGTATAGCTTTCATATTTGCTGAGTTATGATTTATTTTCTATTAATCCGTTTTTGTACGCCATGTCCCCCCTTTAAACAAATTACCAAATATTCAGCTTAATATTTTTTTAACCTTTAGTGAGCCGCCAGCGTATTCATGCGCCACCAGCTACATTCACTAGAGAGCTGTCGGCGCATCCATGCACCGACCGATAGTGACCCTCTGTGTCTATCTGCCAGACGCGACCATCGCGTCACATGGCTCTATAAATATCACTGTCTCACGCAGTGGTCATGTGGTCACGAGATCTGCGCCATTTTGGATCGAGAGGACCTGCCGCGAAGTTTCTAGGAATTTTTCCAAGAGGTTGCGTGACAGTTGCTTCAGTGATTGAACTTTATTTTCGCCAATATGGCGACCGAGGAAGAATTAGAAGCGCTGGTCAAGTTGTTTTTCGATTGGATTCGGAGTATGAGTTTGAAGGCTTTACTGACGCGGATGTTATGGGAACGGGCGGCCAGGCATGTGGATCAACCGACGTGTTGTGGTCCAGGGGACCTGATTCCGAGACTGACTCGGATGAAGATGACTCGGCCGAGTACACCGGTGCACCTGATGGCTATGATCACCCATGGCTGCCGAACTTTCTGTCTCTCACTGGGCCTATCAACGTGCCTGACAACATTGATAAGGCAGGTCTCTTTAAACTATTCTTCACCGATGATGTCGTGGATCTGATTGTCACCGAGACTAATAGATATGAACGGCTGATGGAAGCGAAGAAAGGGGGAGCGGCAGGTGTCCACTCGCTAATCCAGCAGTGTGAAACTGACAGTTGATGATATCAAGGCATTCCTCGCTGTACTGTTGGTGATGGGCGTCGACAAACGGCCGAACTACAACCTGCACTGATCAACGGATCCCATTCTGGAGATGCCAGGGTTCCGCAAGATCATGTCCAGAAACAGGTTCCTGGGAATCCTGTCATTTCTCCATCTGGCCGACAACGAGAAGGCTCCTGCCAGGGATGACCCCGCCCACGACAAGAGCTACAAAGTGAAGCCCCTCACTGACTTGATCATTCCTCAGTGGCAGCGATATTTTGCTCCGTCAAAGGAAATCTCGGTGGACGAGAGCATGGTTCCTTTCAAAGGAAGAACCGAACTAATGCAGTACATGCCAGCCAAGCCAACCAAATGGGGCCTGAAAGGATGGGGGATGGCAGACTCCAAGACTGGCTATGTCTGGAACTGGAAGTTATACTTGGGAAAGCAGACAGCACCACGAGAGCATGGTCTGGGATTTGAAGTGGTCCACAGCCTTGTCAGTCCCCTGTTTGGGAAAGGGCATGTTGTTTTCATGGACAATTTTTTCAGCTCCCCAGCCCTCTTCCATGAACTTGCTCAGTGTGGGACTGGAGCCTGCGGAACACTGCCTCTCAATCGCCAGGGGGTTCCAGAGAGGGTAGATCAAGTCAGCCAGGCTGCGAGCCAGGGATCCTCTCCTGACAGACAGAGATGACCCCATCGTCTACATCTCCTGGTACGACAAGAGGCAAGTCAACCTGATGATCACCGTCCACAGCACACTGACTTTCCAGAAAGAAGTCAAGTCAAAATACCATCCTAGCAAGAAGTGCATTGTGGACCAGCCAGCTGCCATCCAGGCCTACACCAAGTACATGGGTGGGATAGACCGTGCTGACAAGGCCATGTCGTACTACATTGCAGATCACAGGACCACCAAGTGGTGGAAGAAAGTTTTCTTCTACCTCATGGAGATTTGCTTTTGCAATGCCCTGATCCTGTGCCGTCTCAAGAAGGGGTCGATCAAGGCCAGCGATTTCAGGATGAAGATCATCCATGGCATGCTGAAGGGCATCCAGCCAGGAAGTTCTGGTCACTGTGGGAGGCAGCCCCTGGATCCCCCTGACAGACTCATCAAGGGGGAACACTACATCACCATCAATCCAGCCCGACTGCCCTCTGGCAAGCCCTCCAGACCAGACTGTCGTCTGCTCAGACAGGAGTGTAAAGAGGCACCAGACACAGTTTGTCTGCAGGTGTAATGTACCTCTGTGCTACTACCCCTGCTTCGAGAGATACCACTGCCTCAAGGAGTACAAGATCCCCTGCACCCCTGGACTTCATTAGAAATAGATGGGACCCCCCCCCCCCCCCCCCCCAAGATCACCTCAGGACTGGGAGTGGCTGTAAAGCTCCTTCAGGACCCCCCTCAGGAGAAGATGCAGGTCTCTCTGTGCTCTAACACTGTACCATAAGTAGATATAGGACTCCTGGTGCCCAAAGACTTTAGCTGAAGTAGATGTAGGACTCATTAGAAGTAGATGAAGGATTCCCTGCACCCCAAGACAATGTCAGAAGCATCTGCAGGACTTGGAGACTCGGTACACTTTTCCTTTTCACAAAAAGCAGATGTAAATGCTTGAATAAACAGCAGTGTTGGAAAACAAAGTAAAATTGTTTGTTTTTTGTTGTTGTCTGACTTCCATAAGTTTTTAGCAGCTAAAGAAGACATTCTATGGCATTTTCATTTGTTGCATTATGTAGACTATCCATTTTTCTACTCTCCCTCCGAAAATCTAGTTCAAAGCTTGTTTAGGTAATTATTGACAATTTTCTTAGTAAATCTAAATGAGGTGTCGTTTTGTGACAACACTTTAAAAAGTTGTGGCTCCAGGGTAAAATAATGACAAAAATAGCAGGCGCTCTAAAGGTTAAAACAATGATGTGAATTTATTCTTTGAGTACTTTTGGTATAGGTTTTGTTATATTTTGTTGGAGAGTTAGAAGGGCATGTGCAAAAGAAAAGGGTAGGTCTCTTGTCCTTGAAATGTAGTTTTTGTTTTGTTGTTTTTTTTAATAAATTTTTTTTAAAGTAGCACTGACAGACCAAAGAGTCCCAATTATGATGCCAGGGTAAGGGTTAAGAAGGAAAGCACAAAGTAGTTTCCCTGTCTATCTGTGTGTGTGTGTGTGTCTGTCTGTCTGTGTGTCTGTGTGTGTCTATCTGTGTGTGTGTGTGTGTGTCTGTCTGTGTGTCTGTGTGTGTCTATCTGTGTGTGTGTGTGTGTGTCTGTCTGTCTGTGTGTCTGTGTGTGTCTATCTGTGTGTGTGTGTGTGTGTGTCTGTCTGTGTGTCTGTGTGTGTCTATCTGTGTGTGTGTGTGTGTCTGTGTGTCTATCTGTGTGTGTGTGTATGTGTGTGTGTGTGTCTGTCTGTGTGTGTGTCTGTCTGTCTCTGCCTGTCTCTCTCTCTCTGTCTGTCTCTCTCTCTCTCTCTCTCTCTCTCTCTCTCTCTCTCTCTCTCTCTCTCTGTGTCTCTCTCTCTGTCTCTGTCTCTCTCTCTCTCTCTCTCTCTCTCTCTCTCTCTCTCTCTCTCTCTCTCTCTCTCTCTCTCTCTCTCTCTCTCTCTCTCTCTCTCTCTCTCTCTCACACACACACACACACACACACACACACACACACACACATACACACACACATTCAGAAATATGCTGTGAATATGAACTGGTGTTAAAGAGAATGAAATATCATATAGGGTACTTTGCACTGTAAACTTTTCCATTAGTTTCCCACTCCCCCCGTTTTAAGTTTCATGCACATATGTTGGGACTTACATTGCTTAGACCAGAACATCATTGCAAATTATAATTTCATAGAGCACTTTCTGCAGAAAACCACACAATGTTTTGCTGATTGAATTTTAGAATGAAACAAACTCTAGACTTGAAAAGATTGGCCAGCTGTTTTTTTAATATGGTTATTGGAACTGTTTTTATTGATTTTTTTTCCTCTACCACTTGTAGATTCTATTTAGCATTTCCAGCAAGTTGTAGATGCAGCAAAGATCTTTCATGTAGGTTGTTGATTGTTTTTCAGCAATTGTTGTCTTTGGTTATGCAGGGAAGATAAGCAACGAGTTCCTGACTAGGGAAGCCAAGATGGCTGCATGTCACCAGAAGCTGGGTCGGTGGGAGAGGGCCAATGAGCTGTACAGGAAACTGCTGGAAAAGCTGTGAGTAGCACTTGAAGCTTTGTGTTGTGGTGCTCAACCAAACAGACATGGTGGGTATCCCTGACATTGCCTAAAACCCTGTCACTCTTTCTTATTTTGAAATGGTGTACGGTCTTATAGAATGTAATGGAAACCAAGTGGATAGCACTGGAAAATATGTGTGTAGCTTGGAGAGGAATAAGGTTTGAACCAGACATCCTGTTCACCATGTGCTGCCATTTGCTAGTTGAAAGCTGCCATGCAGACATTGCTTACATTGTCTATCCAGTGTTCTTTATGTGCCTTGCTTTAAATTAATGTAATCCAAGCATCTTAATCGCTTTCAGCAGAAATGAATGGCAACTTTTAAATGAATATTTCCCTTTATTTGGGTTTTTTATTTGTTTAAATTCATTGAAAATTTATATTATGATTTTAATCTGCAGCCCTGACCAGTTCCGGACTTGGAAGAACTACCTTGAAACTGTGCTGCAGTTGGAGTCAGGGGGATGCAGGTCTGAAACAAGGTAGGGTCAGGGTGTGCTTTGCCAGCAAGCAATGGTCATTTTCATGTAGTGGGGTTCCCTTTCAGTAAATGTTGCAGCTGCATGCATATAGGCGAATATGGATAGCTAGAATGCTTTGAGATATGGGCATCTGAAGCTTGACGTGACTCCTTCTGGAATTGAATGATCAACATTTATTAAAGATTTCTGAATCACTACAAAGATAATAGTTGCATACAGAGGATGCATCTCATGTTTACAATCCATCATCAGATTTTTCAAAAGACTACCCACCTTTGCTTGGAAGAAGGCCTTTATATGTTTCAGTGCCATGGAGAATGGAGAGGAAGGGGTAGAAAAGACAACAGATGACACGGTGGAAAAGGCCGTTGCCTTTTTGAGTCAGATGATGGAGGAGAAGGAGGAGGGAGAGGGCACAGTAAAGGTGAAGTACCGGTTACGCGGCCCATACCTCGCCCAACTCCACCTCCACTCCCTTCTGCGTCACCACAAAACTTGCCAGGCCCCAGAACAGCTAGGTGTGTGTGCATACCTCTCTCTGTCTTTGTCTGTCTGGGTGTCTGTCTGTCTGTCTGTCTGTCTGTCGGTCGGTCGGTCGGTCGGTCGGTCTCTCAGTCTCTGTCACTTACAAATACACATGAACTACACACACACACACACACACACACACACACACACACACACACACACACACACACACACACACACACACAATGTTGCACACATAGTATCACACATACACACACACCATCACACACACAGTATTATATACACATACATACAAACATGCACACACTCATGCAAAACACACATACAGCTTGCTGGAAGGATGAGTTGTGGGGCTTTATCAAGGTGATCTCATTAGGAAGGAGGGGTAGAATATGTTTGAGATGAATTATAAGTCTGAAAGTAAAGATAACAAACTGGTGGTGGTGGTGATGTTGGTGATTGCAGTATCACAACAGAGATGATTGCAATGCAGGGAGCCCTATGGAGTGCCTACAGCAGTATTTCAACCTGTTCGGAGACAAGCCCTGCTGTCCCAAGGACATGATGCTCTTCGTGGACCTCCTCTCCAGGGAGGAACAGAGGGATGTGAGTGCTTGCATCACAGCCTTAGCTGCTTAGAACTATGCACCCACACCATTTACCTTGACTGCCTTACTCGGGCAGAAACCAGTCTCTCCATTGCTCTGAAATGCATTAATGGTGTGGTATGGTTGTTGTTGTCTCGTCTGGCTCAAATGAAGATAATAGGAATGTGTATGCCATAGCTGCATAGAACTTTGCACCAGTACCATTTACCTTTGCAGCCTTACTTGGGCAGAAACCAGTCTCTCCATTGCCCTGAAACACATTGTAGTGTAGTATGGTTGTTGTCTCACCTGGCTAGAATGAAGATCATAGGAAAATGTATGCCATCTTAATCTTGGTGATGTAATATGTTCTTGGTATCATTATCTTGGTATTGAATTCCATGTTTTTCTAACCATCTCTGCAACTGTATATCAGAGTGTATCTGCCTGATAGTGTATTTTAATCTGTTGTCAAATGGCAAGTGAGACAGTCAAGTGTGCAGTCTCTTCACTGATGCAGGCCTGCCTACCCGTACGGAAATTCTGTATTTTGTCCGGAAATTAAATAAAATCGGCGAGCGTTCCTGAAAATACGGGAGTTTATTTTGCGTTCCGGAAATATCAAAATAAAAACTAATAAAAAAAACTATAATAAAATAATGTCCAAAATCGTTGGCCTGTGGCTGTGCGCGAATCGTTTTCCGATGATTGCCGAATGGGTTTGTTCTGTAATGCGCAGGCGCAGCGCGCGAAAATATTTCCGAAAATTGCCGAGTGACGTCATTTTTGTACAGTGCGCAAGCGCAACACACGAAGTGTTTTTCCAGAGAGTGCCGGTATGTGCAGTGTTCATGTGCAACAATGGCGTCAAAACGAAAGCCAAGCGATTGTGTTTCTGAATCATCGAAGAAACAGCGGAGGTCGCAGGTCTACATTCCAGCGTACACGGAGAAGTATCCATTTATAGTCCGCGGCACCACTGACTCCACTGTCAAATGTGATAACCAGTTCAGCATCTCCAGTGGTGGCGCCAACGATATCAGAAGGCACGTTGAAGGCCCAAAGCATGTGAAGAAAAAGGAGGAGAAGAAGGTCGCAGCAGCGCAAAAACCTATCAGTGAATATTTTACACCGCCTCCTTTGAAAGTATCCCAAATCGACATCGACGTAATTCGAGCTGAGGCGATGATGGTAGACTTGACAGTAGAACTAAACCTCCCAATGGCGGCATTGGACAAACTGAGTGTAGGTGTAGGGGAAGACCTCCTCTTCCCACACCTCCCCATGGTTATGCTTGCCATAACAGACCTGTTTACCCTTCCGCAATTTGCGGAAATCTTCCGATTTTGAGTCCGAGTCTCCGCTTTTACGGCCGTAAAATAAAATCTTCCGCGGCCGATATTTCGCTGAAAAAAAAATTGAAAGGGTGGTTGTTTGCACGACGGCCGTGCGGATAGCTTCGCTGGTTGCAATTGTCGATTTGTTTGTTCTTATCATCGGCACGACCGGCGTGCAAATAACTTCCCTTTCGCGTCACGAATGTAAGGTCGTTTCTGATTGGCTCTTTGTTTAAATTGGGCCAATGAGAATTCGCAACGCACTGAGCCGTACCGGAAATGCATCGGAGAAAGTTCTTGCAAGCTTCTCACGTGCGAAATTTTGCAAGCTTCTCACATGCAAAATTTTGAAAGCATGTCTGGCCACAAGAGAAACCACGAAACGGACGACGAGTGCGAAGATGGCCCACCAACTTCGAAAGTCGTCGCTAAAAAGCGATACGTGCAGAAATGGAGGCCAGAGTATCAAACCTCCTTTCCATCTTTGTGCAAGTCAAAGGATTTCGGCCCCACACATGCTTTTTGTCAGGTTTGCGAAAGCCACTTCCAAATCAGTCATGGGGGAAGAAACGATTGCGATCGGCACGTTAAAACAGCAATGCACAAGGAGAGGGAAAAAACTGTGAAGGAAAGGGCCAAAGCACCGAAGATTACAGAGTTTTTCCAAGGCCCCTCCACTTCTAGTTCCACATCATCGGAGTCCGAGTTGGGGGTTATCAGAGCCGAGGCACTGATGTGCCAATTGATCGCCAACAGCAACCTGTCTCTCTCTTCTGCTGACTACCTCACCAAGCTCTTCAAGGAAATGTTTCCGGACTCAAAAATTGCTGCAAGCGTGCGGTGTGGTAGAAATAAGGCCACAGCTTTGGTGAAAGAGATGTCGGCCATTTCCATGTTGAGCCTTGGCAAGAGAATGCAGAAACTGCCCTGGAGTATCGCCACAGATGGGAGTAATGAAAAGGATAAAAAACAATTCCCCTTGGTCGTCACCATTGAAGGGGAAGATGGACTCGTAAATCCTGAGCTCCTGGCTCTACCCACATGTGATGATAAAGCCACTGGAAAGAACATCTTTGAGGTGATAAACAGTGAGCTCGACACGCAACAAGTCACTTGGAAGAACTGCATGGCGCTGGGTTGCGACAATGCTGCAGTGATGACCGGCATTCATAAAGGAGTTGCAACATTTGTACAAGAGAAGCAGCCCAACCTTCATGTTGCTAGGTGCTGCTTGCATCTAGTACATATTGGTGCAAAGAAAGGTGCTGAGTGCTTGTCACCACCCATTGAAGACACCCTGATTGACGTCTTTTACTACTTCCAGCGAAGTGTGAACAGGCAGACAGATCTGAAGGAGTTGCAGGACCTATATGATGTTGAACAGCGCAAGCTTATCAAGCATGTCTGCACAAGATGGCTCAGCATCAAAAGATGTTTGGAACGTCTCCTTCACAACTGGGATCCCCTGAAGCACTTTTTCAGCAAAGAGAAAAAGGCCTTTGCTGAAAGTGGCAGCAAACCTTCCAAAGCAGCCAAGAAGGCAGAGAAAATCTTCGACTTCTTCAAGTCTCCCACAAACCATCTGTACTGTGTGTTTCTGAAATACACACTGAATGTATATGACAAGGTTCTGGTGGGGCTTCAGAAAGAGGAGCCAAGCATCCACCTGCTGCGGCCTAGTCTCTGCCAGCTGCTGCAGGACTTGTACTCCAGATTCATCCTACCCAAAGCAGCTGACCAGATTGATGTGAAAAAGGTCCAGTTCCAGCTTCCTGAGAATCAAAAGGCAGATACTGACCTGCTCATAGGATCTGCAGCAAGGGAAATGATCAACAATCCAAAGAAACATCACCTCAGAGAAGAGCGGATTGTTGACTTCTACAAGGATGTCAGGCAGTACTTCAGTGCTGTCTGCACCTACCTGCTCAGCAGTTTGCCCTTTGATGACAAAGTGCTCATCAATGCCACTGTCCTCAACCCAGACCAGAGGAAGGAAGTCACCACTTCCCAACTGACTTTCTTTCTGGAGAAGTTTCCGATCCTAAAAGGTGACAGTGATGAAGACACCATCTTGGAAGAGTTCTGCAAGTACCAAGGCAGACATCTGGAGCACATGGACATGGAAGGGGAGAGGATTGACAGAGTCTGGACCCTCTTGGCAAAAGACTTTCCTAATCTGAGCAGAGTGATGAAGGGCATTCTCACCATCCCCCACTCTAGTGCCCCTTGTGAGAGGGTGTTTTCCATGGTGAGAAAGACCTGCACCGATCAGCGCAGCTCCCTGCACCAGGACACCACTGAGGCTCTGATGGTGCTGAAGATGCAGCCAGCTAGTGGAAAGAAGTTTGATGATGCCACCCTGAAGCAGCTCAAGAGTGCTTACTACTTGAGCCTCAACAAATGAACTGAAGCCATTCCAGTGATGTGTGTGTGTGTGTGAAGAGAGAGTGTGTGTGTATGTGTGAATCCTTTGTGACCAAGACAAGTGTGAAAAAAACTGGTGATTGTGCTTTGACAGTGACAAATTTTGTACCCATTCTATGGAGGCTTCAGTTAAGGAAACTGCGAGTTCATAAAACGGTGAGTGTGTTTTTCTTTTCATTTTGGTATAATAATGTGTGAACAAGAATCTTCCTCTTGAAGATCAAAACCTTCCTCATTTTTCTGATTATTTATCAAATCTTCCTCATAAGGGTTTTTGGGGGTAAACAGGTCTGCCATAATGACAATCCCTCACTCATCAGCTCACTGTGAGTGCATTTTCTCAGTTGTGAGAAAGAACCAAACACACTTCAGAGGCAGCATGGGATCAGACACCTTGGAGGCCTTTCTGGTGGCCAAGTCCAGGCCTGGACAAGCCCTTGACAGAAACTACAGTGTCAAAGACCTGAAAGGCCTGAAAAGTGCCTACTACCAGTCTTTGTCACAATAAACAAGCTGCAGAAGTATTGTATATAGTGTACATAAAATCAGGTATGTTTTGTTTTATCTTTTGGTCCCTGGTTAATGATTAAGGTTGCTCTGTTTTCTTGTACTGTCGCATGGTTTAATACTGAAATCGGAACTGAAATACGGAAATTGGAACTTGGTAAAACTGAAATCAAAAAAGGAGGGTAGGCAGCCCTGCTGATGACTTGCATACATGGTTACTGTTAGTGTTATATGGAATAAACACTTTTCAGATTTTTGACTCACATGCGAAGCAAAAGTGAGTCTATGTACTGAGCCGTGTCGTCCGTCCGTCCGTCCGTCCGGGCGTAAAAAATTTTAACGTTGGATTTTTCTCGGAGACTATTAAGTCTATCAACACCAAATGTGGCATGATGGTGTATGATGACAAGGCCTCAAAAAACATACACAGTAACTTGACCTTGCTTCAAGGTCAAGGTCACAGGAGCCATAAATGTGGTCTCAAAAACAGTCATTTTTCACATTTTCCCAATTTTCTCCCACGTTATTGAGAATGGCGACCTTAGCTACAAGTGGTATATAGGTCAAAGCAAGCCCTATCTTTTGATACCAGTTTGGTTGACCTTGCTTCAAGGTCAAGGTCACAGGAGCTCTTCAAAGTTGGATTGTATACATATTTTGAAGTGACCTTGACCCTGAACTATGGAAGATAACTGTTTCAAACTTAATAATTATGTGGGGCACATGTTATACTTTCATCATGAGACACATTTGTTCACATATCATCAAGGTCAAGGTCACTTTGACCCTTATGAAATGTGACCAAAATGGGGTAGTGAACCACTAAAAGTGACTATATCTCATGGTAGAAAGTGCCAATAAGCACCATTGTGCTTCCTATGTCTTGAATTAACAGCTTTGTGTTGCATGACCTTGGATGACCTTGACCTTGGGTCAAGGTCACATGTATTTTGGTAGGAAAAATGTGTAAAGCATTTCTTAGTGTATGATGTCATTGGTAGGTTTAGTTGTTTGACCTTGACCCTGAAGGTCAAGGTCATATAAAGGTCAAGGTCAAGCATGTGAGTGGTATGGGCTTTGCCCTTCTTGTTAAACACTGAAACAAATAAACATTATGTGTGTTATCATAATCTCGAAATATTATTGTTCAACCTAAAGGTGCTTCACTTTGAGATGTCCATCATTATGAGTAGGAATGGCAACAGGACTTGTAGGGATGCCGGTTTTATGTTTGCAGCTGATGGAGCATCTACGCAAGTCTCTTCATCTGGAGTCCGAGGATGGAAGTGTGGTGTTTGTTCAGGATGTAAGTGCGTTTCCTGTTCCCCTCCAGTCTTCTACTTCACCTTATATTTTGTCAACCTTTGGATCAGACAGGACTTGCTTTCTGCTTGCTGGCAGTCTCTATCACCAATTACTTTTGTAAGGATGTGGTATGATTTATATTTACAATGTGTATGCAGACTTCTTGATTCATAGGCTGCTGAAATGTCTCTTTGATCCATCCATCCACCCACCCATATATCCACTCACTTATTCATCCATCCATCCATCTATCCATTCATTCACCCACCCACCCATCCATCCATTCCATCCCATCCCATCCAATCCCATCCATCCATCCATCCATCCATCCACCCACCTATCCATCCACCCACTTATTCATCCATCCCATCCATCCATCTATCCATTCATTCACCCACCCACCCATCCATCCATCCATTCCATCCCATCCCATCCAATCCAATCCATCCATCCATCCATCCATCCATCCATCCATTCCATCCCATCCAATCCCATCCATCCATCCATCCATCCATCCATCCATCCATCCATCCATCCATCCATCCATCCATCCATCCATCCATTCATCCATCCATCCATCCATCCATCCATCCATCCATCCATCCATCCATCTATCCATCCATCCATCCATCCATCCATCCATCTATCCATCCATCCATTCATCTCTCCCTCTGCCCATCAATCCACCTAACCATCCACCAATCCATCTACCAACTCATTGACCTACCGGAACACCAATTTTTCCCTCCCTCCCTCCCTCCCCCCCTTATGCACTCTTCAATCATTTCATCAATTGATCCATTCATCTTTTCATCCTAGCACCTATGATCCATGCATCCACTCACTCATTCCAGCACCTGATTGATTTCAATGGTTGCAGGTGAGACACCTGTACCGCCACTTGATAGTGCTGATGCTGAGCCAGTACCTGGGCCTGCATGATGCATTCCAGCACTGATTGATTTCAATGGTTGCAGGTTAGACACCTGTACCGCCATTTGACGGTGCTGATGCTGAGCCAGTACCTGGGCCTGCATGACGACCTCTCCCCTCCAGTCCAGGTTGCCTTGGCCTGTGAGCTGATCAAGCGCTACTACCATGGCCTGGAGTTTGGTGAGATTTCCACTGTTTGACACGATGCAACTGCCGCACAAAGCCCCCTTTCAGGTAGAACCCTCGGCCACACAGCTGCAGGGCCTACTCCAGTGGCTCTGCCAAGGGCCACCCAAAGCAGCCAATGCCACCCTGTACCAGGGGTTGTGGGTGTAATTAAAGGCAATATGCAGCCTACTGACTAAATTATTTGACCCCCCTTTGGGTTGGAGGTTGAGCATTAACCCACTGCGTCTCCCTACGTGTTTCATAAGAGGCTATAACTAGGGAAATTGTGCCCTGACTTGTCCTTATTCTAACCAATTCTAAAAGTTTGTGTGATTAATGCTCTACAATAGCCGACAAAGGCTGATAGGCTGTAAAATGTCATCCATCCACCCATCCATCCATAGATGATTTGAGGAATGAACCCATTCTATGATCCTTGCTTGTGCTAAGCTCTTATCGTCCTATAAGGAATATCACAACCACAAACCCGAAGTTCTGTAAGGTTTTAGAGAAAACAACACATAACACAGTTGGTTTGTTATAAAAATTCCTGCTTCTATGATATTGTATGGATCTGTAAGAATTTTATTTGGTGTTTAGTCAAAAATGAATGTTGGTCATTCTAAGATCAAGTACAAAGTGTTTTTGATATTTTTCTTTGCTTAATTTGCATGTAATTAGCATAAGTATAGGTTAATAAATGGAAATAGACGATTTAAAAGAATATATAAATATATAAACACTGAGTGTACTTTGTGATAATTTCGTAATGATTCTCTGACATCACGTTGGCAATCACTGACTGTCACAGCTCACATCGGTTGCTTCATTAGCAATGGTAGTTTGGCAGCTTAATGACGCTTCATTAGCAATGGTAGTTTGGCAGCTTAATGACACCCATCAGAAACAGAATGCCAAGATAGGCTTTCATCTCCTCCAGGGAGGTTTTGAATGTTCCATTGTCATTCAGCCTCGCTGTTACGGGGATCCACAAAAATGAAATAAAACAGGTCCCGGGTTACTTACATGTCTTTATATTTCAACATAAAACATGCCCGTAACAGGGGTAGAAAAGAAAAATAAAAATAAAAAGAATGTTACATTGGTATATGGCTCAAACACAACATCCTCAATAACCCAATCTTATAAAATTACACCTACTCTTCACATACTCAACTCCCAACAGAAAAAATGAAAAAGCACGAGTAAAATGTTGGTCAGCCTTCTTATAGAAAACATAAAAGCACGTAGGTCAGCCCTCAACAGGTAAAAACTATTGACCCGTGTAAACTCTCGCACCGACTTTCCAACTTTGTCCTCTCTCTCTCTTTCTCTGCCCGTCTCTGCTGTGTGTGGAGCCGATCTCTTCTCGTCTGCTTCTCTCTTCAGTGCTTCGCCTTCCTCCACTCTCTTCTTCGTCTGCTTCTCTCTTTGGTGCTTCGCCTTCCTCCACTCTCTTCTTCGTCTCATTTTCTCTTATCGGTTCTTCGCCCTCCTCTTCTCTCTTCTTCTCAGTAGGCGGACTGATCTCTCCCCTCTCCTCTCAGTAGGCGTACTGATCTCTGTCTTCTTGCTCTCTCTAATATAGCTATCTTCTCACAACCAACTCACGACCCACCTTTACTCACTACTACTCATACCTCAGAGCGAACACTGCTCATCACCCAGGGGCAGAACTCAACTCCCATACACCCTCCACCTCAATTTCTATACAGCCGTCGAACCACCAACTTCACCAGCAAAATCCACCAGCAAAATCCAAGTCTCTCTCAGGTTGCCTAGCGCACGGTCTGGTCACAGATCCTGACTAACATTTCCTCTGGAAAGAGTACAGTTGCAGAAAATACACTACTAGTTCTGCATCATGTCTGAGTGGTACTCGTGGACCAACTGCTTCTACGAAAGAATTGTTAGCAAATTCCTCGACAGTTTCTGACCATTCGGCGTCGCTGAAATCATCTGATGACAAAGTTGAAAGAATTTGCTCATGGAAGTCCGATAAATCACTTGTGTGGTCACAGGAAACAGTTACATCACTGATCGGAGTCTCCGAGTCCAACATTTCAAGATCAAACCATTGCGATAAAAAATGTCACTCACTCACTGCCTAAACTACCGTTGGCATTACTGCCTGCTATCTTCGCGAAGGGGAACACCCACAAAAATATGAGGGGAAAAGCCAAATGACTCTGTAGAAATGTATTGAAATCTGTGTAAAAATTCACAGAAATGCTGTAACCATGCAGGAGTAGCACAATAATTTCCTTCAGTGCTAGAGAGCTTCTTGCCAGAGTTATTTCCCTTGGAATGAAAGCATGAAGCACAAGCGGGTAAGGATGTAGACTTATGAGCGGTTAGAAACGGTACAGGATGTTAAGAGTTAATTGACTCCAGAAGGGTGGAGTTGTGTCTGGTTTGTTGAGTGCAGTATCTGATGTCTTTAATAACTTCAGGTCTGTGTTGAAGGTTCACCGAGGACATGTCATTGTTATTATCACCGCTAAGTGCAAGTGAGTTTTTATGCAAACTACTTTTTCACTGTTATATCTGGGGAAACTTCAGCTGATTTAGTTTTACTTGTGACTCATACCTTCACTGAAAAGTTGGCACATAGTGCAAATATGTGAATTTCAAATTTTAGTATTGCTTTGCCCTTCACTTTATACTTCCCTAAGTATCTCAACAAACTTCCCCCCCCCCCCCCCCCCCCCCCATAACAGTCTGCAACACATGCACTCTTTGGCTTTGGGGCCCCTGAGGGTTGGGGGTGAGTTTAGATCCACTGCGTCTCCCTACACGATAAGAGGCGAATAAATAGGGACAGCGTGACTTAATTTGCATTTACTCAAAACTATTCAAGTGACTTTCATGCTTAATGGCCTCACATAGCCTACGAAGGCTGATAGGCCGTAAAACACTATCCATCCATCCATCCATCCATCCATTGGCTTTGGCGATTTGTAGATCTGTAAAAGCTCTTACAAAATGATGTCTTTGACTGTTCGTGAATATTACGTTTTCAAGGCCTGTTGTTGAATCGGAAGAATTCACTGTCCTCTTGCAGGCAAAAGCCTGCTGGGCACGGAGTTTCAGTATGCAGACAACTACCTGGTCATGGCCATCCACCTCATTGCAAGAGCCCATGAGGAAACAGGTGAGCTTTCTCTTTGTCCCACAAGTCACGCTTCCAGTTACATTAGTCTCTCCTGCATTCCTAAAGCTTCCCTTGTGTTCCACAAGTTTCCCATATTTTTCAAATGTCCCCTCCCCAATGTTTATGTTGTGTTTCTCACACATTCCGTTTGTTTCCATGTGGTGTGCAGGAGTTTTGTGTGTATCACTATCACAGCTTACATTTTTTTGTGCATTTGCAGTTTAGTTCTCCAGTGTTTCATGAAGTCTGCCATCCATTTTGGCCAAGTGTACTTTTTCTCTCCTACTTTCAAATGTGTCCTGGAACTATATTCTTCCATTTCCTATCTGCTTCTCGTGTTTCCTATGTTTGTATATATTTCTTTGCAGTTCCCATGTATTTCTCCACGTATTAAGATAATTTTTCTGACCTCATTTCAGGCACACACAAAATTTAATAGCTCTCCTCAGGTTTCCAGTGTGCTCCTTAGGTTTTTCTATTTGCTTCACAATTTCAGCATGTATTCCTTAAGTTGTTTTCTTTGTTGTGATTTTCAATGTGTCTGGTTTTGTGTTTTTGTTTTTTAAAATACATATTGATCTCTCTTTCCATGGAAAAGTGGCAGGCAAGTAAGCCCAGTGTTCTTCATGTCAGTTCCTCTGTGTAGGAAATCTAACAGTTTTTAAATGTAATGTTTAAAATTACAGCAATTCACCATCTTTTTCTCCCTCACATTGATCTTGAGATGTTGTGTATGATGATAAAGATAGGAAGTTTACAGTTTGTGTTTTATTTTTAAGGTGACCAGAAGCTGATCTGGCAAATGATTGTTCAACTTGAACTGGGAACTAGGAGAAGCCCCTCAAACTATCACATCAAAATCCTCCTGGTCAAACTCTACTGCACCATGGGTAAGTTGTGTGGCCGAGTTTAACCCCTTACAGATTTGTTTCTTGTAATTTTCTACCCAACTTAGATGTTTTCGCGCACTCGCACACACCCACACATACACCCACACATGCACACACATGCACACACACATGCACGCACACACACACGCGCACACACACACACACACACACACACACACACTCTCTCTCACCCAGCACTGCCCAAGTGGGTGCATACTTATATTGTGGACCAGCTTCTAGGGCAATCAAGGCTGGCTGTCCATGTGGTGCTGGCTCTAGCTTTGTGATGAACAACTAAAGGAAAACTTTATTGTGAAGACTCTGAACTCAGAGGAAAACTGCAACATTAAATTCAAATTAGTTAATAATAATGAAGGCTGTGTGTTCTATAAATTCACTGAAATGATGCTTTGTCGGTTCCATCAAAATCAGTGTTGAGGGAGGGAGGGAATTTCAACTCTTTGATAATGTGTGTAAGCATACTGAACCACTTAAAAATGTAGCTCTGTCACTGATGGTGGCTCTAATTGCTCTAGGTGCCTTTGGACCCTGCCCTGGCCTGTATGACAGCATGGAGATCAAGCACATCATGAATGACACACTGGGGTGAGTGGACAGAAGCACTTTTGTACACAACCCTTCCTGTCTTGTATTGCAGTTCAGCTTTGCTCCCAGGTCCAGCCCCCCATCTCTCTCTCTCTCTCTCTCTCTCTCTCTCTCTCTCTCTCTCTCTCTCTCTCTCTCTCTCTCTCTCTCTCTCTCTCTCTCTCTCTCTCTCTCTCTCTCTCTCTCTCTCTCTCTCTCTCTCTCTCTCTCTCTCTCTCTCTCTCTCTCTCTCTCTCTCTCTCTCTCTCTCTCTCTCTCTCTCTCTCTCACACACACACACACACACACACACAGACACCACACACACACACACACACACACACACACCTCCTCCATTCTATGCTTGCTTGGAAAAACTGCCATCTGTGATGATTTAGCATCAGGTGAAGGTGTGAAAGTGTACAGAAAATGAAGACCTTGATTCTGGTTTTTCTCCTTCCAGCAATATAGTGTCCAACCATGTGGGGAGACTGGGTTACTTTGTAGCTGCCTGTGCCATGTACGGCACCATGCTCCGCTTCTTCACTGTCAACCACAAGGAGGTACGTGGTTCTGTGTCAGCTTTGGATTAACCTGTTCTTGATGAGGAGAATAATGTCCTTCAACCTCGCAAGTATGAATTCATATGTCTGATGATGTTGTAAGTCAGGACATGGAAATTAAGATGTCTTTATGTGAATGACTGGGAGTTATTGAGCGTGCAGGGTGTTTTCAATTATACACAAGAGTTATTGCTGTGTAGGCATCTTGCTGTGTGTCATTCATATCCAGTAGCTGTCAATGGGAGGGACACTTGTCATAACTCACACCGTTGCATTTTCCCAGGAACTCTTTACTCTTATGGTCAAAACCAGAATTGATCCATCATAATTATTTTTCTTTTCATTATTCCTGACTGTGTAAAGAGTGTTGTTCAGTTTCCATTGATAATTTCTGTTGCTTTTCCTTGCAGACTGTGGAATACTTGTTGACTTCATACAAGTATGGATCCTTCAAGCAGGTATGATGCTTGTATGCAACTGCTTGTCAATGTGGGAAATGAGATGTATGTAAGTGACGCAGCACCTCACTTTGAGTCTCGTCTCTACTCATGTAAATTTTTATTAACCCTTACGTTGCTGAGTTTTTTTAGCAATGCGTCATTGCTCTGTGCTGACTTTCCCTTCCAGAATTTACTCCAAAAACAGTCACCGTCTTTGAAGTCAATTTTCATATTCTTCTTCACCTCTGATCAAAAAATGCAAAGAATAAAAGTTGTAGCTGAGAGAATTTTGTACACAGTGGTATGGAGCACTTGAATCAAATTTATCATAATACCTGCGTTTTATTCTCAAAATGAAATAAAACAACAACAACAAAACAGACCAATGAAATGCCTTTACACTAACTTTATTATCTAATCATGACCTCCAGCAATTATCAGGCTTGATTTCTGATAGGTTACCTAGTAAAAAGAATGACAAAAAAGGCCTCAAATCCTTACATGCACCTCAAAAGTCACCACGTACTTGCTGTGATCATGGAGTAGGGGTGTGGTTGGGAGTTGGGAGCTGATTGCAGAGCCTAAAAACAATCACTCTAACCTTGTTGAAAGCAAAAGATTTTCATGAGGAATTATAAGCATAACTTTTTACTCACATCCACAAAATGACACCAATGGAATATCTACATGTTACTACAGGTACAATGACATACTAATAAAAATGGCTGAAACTGGAAAATCACACACACACTCAAACACACACACACTCACACACACACACAGACACACACACACACAGCTTCTACCCAAGGCAACATGCAGTGTCCATAGCAGGTTGAAAACTATCTAGGAAATCAAGCAAAAATCTCAACAGCAGGTTCAAAATCTCCAAGCTCGAAACCGGGAGTGAGGTGCGAGTTGGTCGACTGGATGGGCTGCGAAATATTGAGATGCATACCTGATTGTTTGTTCGGTCATTAGTCCGAATTATGGCGAATACATTGTATCGAAGAAGTAAGCGAAAATCTTGTTGGCATCGTCGCTCTCAGTGTGAACAAGTGGGCCAGTCGTCTGACGGAAGGGAGGAAGCTAAGCATCTTCGGAAGCCTGCTGTCGGAAAGAGCGTGATGCGCTTCCTGATGCACGTCTTGATTTACTTGATGCTCGCTCCGATGCACGGTTCGAACTTCGCCATTTTCCCGCGATCAGAATCGCTGCAATTCTGCTTCTGTCTCGGCAACATCCTTTAGCGTGAAAGGCTCGAGCTCTTCGTCCGAATTCTCGACAAACAAAGGCTCTATTACACGCTCATCGATGTCTTCTGACATAACTTGACACAAAAAAACATCAAACTTCAGAGCGAATTTACTCGAAACTTTTGTAGAGATCGTCCATACGAACTACACATGCGCAGAAAGCTCACGATTTCCGCTTTCCTGCTGTGGTATTTATAGATAATCGACGTCATTTTCAAGGGAGATAAACACGTTCAAACTAACCCACCCTCAGCAATCGAGTGCGGGTGGGACCTCCCGCCGGCCGCACGGAGAAGGTTAATATTGGTGGATTCTGAAAGTACTGGGAATGCTCATTCCAATTATGAAAACCACTTTCCAGTTAGGCAATCGGTTGGTGAGTTACAGGCAGTTTGGGATGCTTCCCCATAGAATGGACAAAATTAATAGCAAAATTAGAATGCTTGGAAAGGTCTTGACAAAGTTATACAGCAGTCGTTCAGATGTAGTCTCCCATTGGGAATCTGTCAGTCCAGCCAGTTAACTTCAGAAATTGATGATAAGATACAAGAATGGAAGTGTTTATTTTGTCGGAGAGGGAGATAAAGGTGATTGATGGTATAGGTTTTAGCTTTTCTCCCCCAGCACTGGTATAACTAAATCTTTGTTTTTATGTTGTGTTCACTTTTTGGAGGAAAGGTGCATCCCTGATTTATGGCAATGTATCCTGCAGTCTCAAGACTGACGAAAGTGAAAAATCTTTGGAACCTGAATGAAGGCAGATTTATATTTTACTTTTCCATGTTATGGTGTGTCTCCTTAGAATCGGAATTAAAGAATCAACCGCAAACGTGACTTGTGGGATGTACTTCTATGCCTGGGTACAGGTTTTGTAACTTGGGCGAGACAAATCTGTCCTTGAGTGACAAGGTTTTACTCTGCTCTTCACAGATCCCAGAGTTTGTACAGTTCCGGGAGAAGCTACAGAACTCCATGCAGTATGCCAGTGCCACAGCAGAACGTCTCCTCCTGGATATGATTCTCGACACCAACTCGTAAGAATTCACTTATCCACTCCTCTTTTTCTAAACACTAATTTAATTTTTTTGTCCAGACTTTACTCCTCTCCAGTATTTTCTGGTTGTTGTTAAAAGGAGCTATTAGTCCCGTGATGGTTGAAGTCATGAAATGAACCGAGTTCATGTGACATAAACAAATTTGCAATATTCATTTATTTATATGGGTTGGTGGGGGATGGGGATGAGATGTGAATGTTTCAGGCAGATATATTTATTTCTTTTTTATCATATTTCAGGCACCACAGCACAGAACAGATGGTGAACTACATGGAGATAGATCCTGACAAAGGTACGCCAAGAATCATATCCTTTCCTGTTTAGGCTGGGTTGAAGCAAGTCAGTAAATGCAGACAGAAGTATTCAGGAGTATGCTGCATATCTTTTTAATTGTATTTTGATGAATCTCTTTTAGAAGTTCAAGTGTCCCTCAAAGTCCAAGCCACGAGTTATTGCATGATTTGAATACACTGCTCACTATTCACAAGTGGGATAGAATTGTTCTACTTTGTTCCACCTCTTCCAAGAGACTGAGCAGGAATGATTTGAACAGGGTGACAAAAGTGTCTTCACCAAGTACTCCTTGTCCTCTTCCAATTAGCTCATAAATACCCTCTAACTTCGCACTTGTCCTCTTCCAATTAGCTCATAAATACCCTCTAACTTCGCACTTGTCCTCTTCCAATTAGCTCATAAATACCCTCTAACTTCGCACTTGTCCTCTTCCAATTAGCTCATAAATACCCTCTAACTTCGCACTTGTCCTCTTCCAATTAGCTCATACATACCCTCTAACTTCGCACTTGTCCTCTTCCAATTAGCTCATACATACCCTCTAACTTCGCACTTGTCCTCTTCCAATTAGCTCATAAATACCCTCTAACTTCGCACTTGTCCTCTTCCAATTAGCTCATACATACCCTCTAACTTCGCACTTGTCCTCTTCCAATTAGCTCATAAATACCCTCTAACTTTGCACTTGTCCTCTTCCAATTAGCTCATAAATACCCTCTAACTTCGCACTTGTCCTCTTCCAATTAGCTCATAAATACCCTCTAACTTTGCACTTGTCCTCTTCCAATTAGCTCATAAATACCCTCTAACTTCGCACTTGTCCTCTTCCAATTAGCTCATAAATACCCTCTAACTTCGCACTTGTCCTCTTCCAATTAGCTCATAAATACCCTCTAACTTCGCACTTGTCCTCTTCCAATTAGCTCATAAATACCCTCTAACTTCGCACTTGTCCTCTTCCAATTAGCTCATAAATACCCTCTAACTTCACAGATATTTAACATTTGCAAGGCAACAGTCTTAGAAGTGTTATTGTAGATGCTCATTCAACTATGAGAATCAGGAGTATAGCATCTGTTAGAAATGCCACAGTAGAAATTTGTTGACTGGAAGTATATTCCCTCAAATGTTTCATCTCTGGTAATGCAGGATTTACTATGTCTGAAGCACTTTCATACTCTTGCCACCCATTTTGCCTGCAGAGAAGACCAACTACGATACTCTGATGGACAATCGTGATTTCACCACCATTCATTGCTGGGACCCTCCCTCCAGGTATGTAGCACTTGCCCCTGATGTCCTCTGTGTTTCTAGCCCTTCCTTTGCACAGTGTGTTGTCTTGCATGCACCTCCTCTTGTGTAGGTGTGGAGCATGGATGTTTTGAGGATGGTCTGGCCTTGCAGGAAGTGAAAGTATGCATTGAGTATGCATTTTCTGTGAAAGTTTACATATCTGCACTGTGCAGGACATCAAAAGCTGTTGATTGATTTGAAAAATTATCAAAAGGTGATGAGTGATAGTTGCGTGCTTCCCTTTGATTCATGTGCATTTTGTGCTGTGTAGCAAATGTGCAGGCAGTTTTCATGGAGAATTGCAACTGAGCTGATTCCTTTGGTGACCTGCCAGTCACTGTCCCCTGTGGGTTTCGTCATTGAGATGTGAAGACCCTGTGTTACCAGGGGTGATATTATTTGTTGATAGCTCAAAACTTTCACCTATTAATTTTGTACCACATACACGTATTCACATTTTGCAGATTCAGGATAGAAGAGCTTCAGGCTAAATCCTTTGAGGAAGAGGTAAGCCCTTAGAGTTTTGTGTATCATAGTTTATTTTGTAACATATTTTTTACACAAGGTAACCTGGCTTTACTAGGAATCTCTTTTTCTGTGTTACTCTTTTTCTAGTCTCCCTCTACATTAAAGGGTATCTTTAATTTCGGAATGAATTTCTCTATATCCTCAACCAAATACCCACTTCATCTTACCAAGTCATGAACAACACTGTATCTTGCCAAAGATGTGTCCATTGAAGATGACAAAGTTCCATTTTGCATCAAAACTGACAGTGGCACATTGTGTTTCTGCATCTGCAGAAAGCCTGGCTGCATGTGCGAAATGTGGTGCTGCGGATGCTGGCCTGTGCTGTGCAGTGGGGACGCAGCCTCGGGGGACAGGACCATGCCAGCAATGGGGTGGGGGGGGAGGAGAAGTGCCGTCAGGATGTCCTCAGCAGTCTGTTGGAGGAGCTCCGCACTCACCTGGAGTCATGCCAGCACCTCGCCCAGCCCCACACAGTAAGTCTGCCACTACCTGCCTGTGTCTGCCCGTGCTGGACTATATCTCTGTCTCTCTCTCTCTCTCTCTCTCTCTCTCTCTCTCTCTCTCTCTCTCTCTCTCTCTCTCTCTCTCTCTCTCTCTCTCTCTCTCTCTCTCTCTCTCTATCCCCCCCCCCTCACCTCTCCCCTGCTGTCTGCAGCAGGAGATGGTTGTGGCAGTGGAGGAAAAGGAAATTATCTTAGTGGAGGAGGGAAAAGAAGTAATGGTTGTAGTTGTCACTGCTGGGTGTATGGACTGTGTAGATAGTAATACAGTCCCTACTCGCCAATAATGAAGGACAACACAAACCAAAAATAACGAGAACAAACATTTTTATTACAGAAAACTAACAGCAACCCTGCACTCACTTCTACACAAACACAGCTAAACATGCAATTGCCCCAAACAATGTAGAAACGAGATATACATTAAGATTCAAACCGCAAATTCAACAAAACATGAAAATCAAAGCATCATTGCAATAGTTCACCTTCTCCACTCACTGGACGACACCGCACCAAGGCTGATGTCAGTCACTTGGGGTTCACTGCGTCGCAGTGATACAAGTTCAGAGTTTTGGTGTCCCTACCCAAAAATGCTCACACAGAAAGCACCCTGGAAAAACCCTCCATGAACAAACTGGTTTCCTGCCACATTAGCAGGTAACAGCACATAGGACAGGACTTGAAATGGAACTTGAAATTGAATCTGGAGGTGCTTTTGTTTGGCCCCATATATTGTGATTCTCTCTGAATGGCTAGTCGAGGGCGAGTGAGAAGGCTCCTACAGCTAGAAAAACAGTTAATAACCTGGCAAGGCGGAAGAACATGGCTGCGTCCCAGCGCCAGAGTTGGTGAAGAAGTTGCCGATAGACGAAATAACTGACGATTCAGATATCACATCAGTTTTTCACTTCGTAGAACACACCATGGTGTCATATTGAATGGCATGGGAACTTTTTCAACGAAAAAAAGCAACCCGGGTTCATTTGTAGACAATTTTGTCCAAAATGTGAGGCCTCGATTCATTTCGATCAATTCAAGGGACATAATTTAAAGAGCATACGTATACGGTGTTGCGTGTTTGCATGTGAATTTTTTTTCTTCGGTAGTGTATGTCCAGAAATAACCTATACACCTACTCCGCAAGATATACAAACACTTAAGGGGGCACACGGCGTAGCCACTTTCATGAAAAATCGTCCAAAATCGAGTTTTGAGTTATACTCGGAAACGAGGTCTACAGTGTCTCAATAACACATGGGCACGACCGATTTGCCAGCTTTTCATTCTTTCATTTTTTGACTCACATGCGAAGCAAAAGTGAGTCTATGTACTGAGCCGTGTCGTCCGTCCGTCCGTCCGGGCGGGCGGGCGGGCGTCCGTAAAAAACTTAAACGTTGGATTTTTCTCGGAGACTATTAAGTCTATCAACACCAAATGTGGCATGATGGTGTATGATGACAAGGCCTCAAAAAATATACATAGTGACTTGACCTTGCTTCAAGGTCAAGGTCACAGGAGCCATAAATGTGGTCTCAAAAACAGTCATTTTTCACATTTTCCCAATTTTCTCCCACGTTATTGAGAATGGCGACCTCAGCTACAAGTGGTATATAGGTCAAAGCAAGCCCTATCTATTGATACCAGTTTGGTTGACCTTGCTTCAAGGTCAAGGTCACAGGAGCTCTTCAAAGTTGGATCGTATACATATTTTGAAGTGACCTTGACCCTGAACTATGGCAGATAACTGTTTCAAACTTAATAATTATGTGGGGCACATGTTATACTTTCATCATGAGACACATTTGGTCACATATCATCAAGGTCAAGGTCACTTTGACCCTTATGAAATGTGACCAAAATGTGGTAGTTAACCACTAAAAGTGACTATATCTCATGGTAGAAAGTGCCAATAAGCACCATTGTGCTTCCTATGTCTTGAATTGACAGCTTTGTGTTGCATGACCTTGGATGACCTTGACCTTGGGTCAAGGTCACGTGTATTTTGGTAGGGAAAATGTGTAGAGCATTTCTTTGTGTATGATGTCATTGGTAGGTTTAGTTGTTTGACCTTGACCTTGAAGGTCACCTGAAGGTCAAGGTCATATAAAGGTCAAGGTCAAGCATGTGAGTCGTATGGGCTTTGCCCTTCTTGTCATTTAATTAGTTTCAAGAGGTACCCATCTCTGAAGTTGTGAAAAAATCTAACCTGGAAGTCAAAAAGTGTCATTTTGAGTGCTTGGATACGGCATCTTCCTCCTCAAAACATGCTTTATGTTTGGTATCAGTGCGTAGCGCGTTCACTCCGCTCTTAATGGCGTCTATTTCCGGAGGAAACGAATGCAGTACGGAGGAACACGAAACGAAAATCGGAAGCCAGTGCTAACCAATGAATGCCACGAGAATACAGGTCGGCTAAAGAGCTTGCCTGTGATTGGTCAGGTTTCTCGAGGCTAACGCGTGATCAGAGCGTGGGTGACCTACGGAAATGCCCGAAGCAACGATCGGCTATTCCCGCGTATAACGACGAGCATACGTCAGCGGAGTCAAGATGGCTGCCGCTTGACCGCTGCAGCACGCAAAATTGCCGAAGAAACTGAAGAAATTGCTCAGTCAACATCAGTATGGGAAAAAGAGAAAGAGACGCAAGCTAGAAGCAGAAGATTCATCAGCTGTTGCCTCCATAGGTGAGGATTTGACGCCAACAGCCTCCAGAGTTGGCGAATTAGCACCGATCGCCTCCACGTTGAATCGGCTTCCGACACCAACACGGCAACAGCCTTCACGTCGACTGATTCTGTGTCCGCAAAGAAAATGGGGCGCTTCCATCGTGCTACTTCAAGCGAGACAAGCGCATGCCTTTCTGATCAGACTGATGTCAACCTCATTGTCAGTATGAGGAGTCTGAACGAGCTATTCTCTGCCTTCGAGTGTGAGAGCTGTGAGCAGCCCTATCGACTGACGGAGGTCGAAACAGCGATGATGGGCTCTGCTTGCCAGCTTCAAGTTCAGTGTTCGGCGTGTGGCATTATCATCAGTCAGCTCGCAACATCATCCAAGACGGGCACTACGCACAGAGGATTCGATGTCTACCGCCATCTCGTCATAGCAGCAACCTCGACAGAAATCGGATTTACCCAATTGAAGAGGTTTTTTGCTTAGATGAATATGCCACCGCCCATGCGCCTGAAGACTTGGCAGTTTTACCAGAAAGCTGTTCACTCAGGAGCTCATCGGGCAGCTGACAACAGGGTTCGTACAGGTCATGGAAAACCTGGAAAGTCATGGAATTTTATTTTTCATTTTCCAGGCCTGGAAAGTCATGGAATTTCAACTTAGGTCATGGAAAGTCATGGAATTTAAGAAAGAAAAAAAAGAAAGAAAAAAAGTTGTTTTCTAGGCTGTGCTTCGCGCGATACTCTCAATCTAATTTTAAACGCTGAGCACGTCAGGAAAACGTGCCCTTGCATCCCATTGGTTAATTCTGAAGGCTCGTGTGCCTTCTGCTTCCTGATTGGTTCTTTGGCTAGGTGACCTCGTTTCATTTCCACGCCGGTCCGGTCAGTTGGTTCAAACGAGGACAGAGTGAAAAGAGCTTGTTTTGTTTGTGGTGCAGTGTTTCTTTGAGAATCAGATTATCATCATGCCTGGAAAGTGTCGCTTTCAAGACTCTTGGACAGGAGACCCTGAATACCATGAGTGGGTCATGCGAGCGAGAGTGGATGGGATGGCAAAGTGCCGATTTTGTGAAAAAGATTTTGATGTATCCAACATGGGAGCAGCAGCGTTGAAAAGCCACATGAAAGGTGTCGCGCACCAGGCACGTGCTAAAAAACACCAAGAAGAAAAGAGCAAACGTCAAACACGAATATCAGATTTTGTTCAAACTGCAAAAAATGCTGAGACAGAGAGTGCTTCAAAGGTGGTGGTTCCAGCTGGCGCTGCTACGCCGGTCGAAACTAGGCCTGCACCCACTGGCAGTGGCAGTAGATCTACTGGGATTGACACTTTCTTGACAACAGAGGACACACTGAAAGCAGAAATTTTGTGGACTTTGAAAATGGTCATCTCCCACTTCTCATTCTCCAGTACCAAAGGAATGAACGAGCTGTTCCGTCGCATGTTTCCCGACAGTGTCATCGCCTCCAAGTTTGCCTTGAGTGAAGCAAAGCCCGGTACTTGACAACTTTTGGTCTGGGGCCACATTTCTTAGACATGCTCAAGGCAAAGGCCCGGTCTTCTGATTCTCTGGTGCTGCTCTTTGATGAGTCCCTGAATGCTGAACTTCAGAAGAAACAGCTGGATATCCATGTCCGATTTTGCTATTTACCATTTGGCGCTGGATCAAAGTGGCGACCGCATGTCTGTTTCAAAATGTTGCTGTTTCTAACGTAATTTGGTCAAATATAGTTCTGGTTTAATTAGAATAGCTTAAATATATCATATTCAAGAAGGGGATAACGATATATATGCTCATTTCTAAGCCATTTCGAAGACATTAGCGCCATTTCGGTAAATAGCATGACCGTCAAAATCACACAATGGTGAGTAAGAGCGTGACGGCGCAGATGCGATTTTGACGGACAAATCAGCTGAATTAGGTTAGTTTATTGGGGTTTTTGTTTCAGTTTATGCTAGAACAATCATTTAGGAAGATATTTATTGCAATATTTTGCACATATTGGAAAAAGTATTGTAGAACTCGGGACCTTCAGCGAGTGCTAAATAGACGCCGCACGCGATGTTCGAAGAAATTTCATCAGACCGGAAGTGGCCGTCGGTTCGATAAAATCCACTTTTTCTAGGATTCGCACATATCAATAACACAAAATACCAATGTAATATGAAAGATGAAAGTCTTTCTGAGTTGTCTAATTTTTTAAAACTAGTGGTAGGATTCCGTGGTAATTTGTATCAAATCTTTGCGCTACTACAGTACTAGCCAAAATGCACTCGGCAATACCACTTCACTTTCATGGCTAATTGTGGACAATCCACAAAATATTGTGAAAAAAAACAAGAATGAAAGTTGTTTATGAAGCAGAAGGTTTCAAGAACATGTGTCGTGTAGTTTTGTGTTAATCCGTCTTATTTCCACTGAGAACATACAAGCCGATTACGTAAAAAAACACCCTCCGCCACTACCGACTCGCGGTGGCTCGACGGAGTTTACATTTCGCGACTCGGGTTGGTCTCTTCTAAACACTCATCCGTTGAAGTTTCTCATTTGATCAAGTTGAAACTTTACTACTCATTAGAGGAAAGATTGCTCTTTCGTTCGGTGTATGTTTGAACTTCCGGTGAAAATCGAAAGACGAGTTATGGATGAAAGTTCGAACGTCATCGGACATTTTGTTAAAATTTGCTCACTCCCGCTTTTCCGATCAATTTCGTACAGACACCCTCGGATTCTACAAGATTTCCCCCTTCCAACGCTATATTCGATGTTAATGTACGATGAATCTACTTTTTGTCTAGCGCCCGGATTGTGCGCTTGAAAGGAGAAAACAGGCGGAAATTTTCCACCTGTTTGTGTGTACATCGGACCGCAATGGCGTTGTGTAGACGCGTGCTCGATTACCACATTCAGCGTGCGTTAATCGTTGAAGCACCAGACAATTTGGGACAAAAGTATCATCATTTTAAGGAGTACTTGTTTGAAAATTTTCTGCATTTGTCAGTTTTTGAATCAATCTGCTGTAAAAATAATAAAAAGAATTATATTTTTTTTTACAATGGGTGTATTGTGCGTGAGTTTGGTCGTGCGCCATACACTTTTCTCATTAAAATTGTCATGTATCACAGTACGCTAGGTCATGGAAAATGTTGTTGAAGGTCATGGAAAGTCATGGAAAAGTCATGGAATTTTGTATCTAAAAACCTGTACGAACCCTGTGACAAGCACCTTCAGGAGGCAGCAGAACAAGTGCGAGTGCTGTACGCCGAGATGAACATTGGCGAACCAAATTCTGATGGACACCTGGACATTTCAGTTTCCTTCGATGGAAGCTGGCAGAAGCGAGGGCGAACTTTACACAGTGGTATTGCCACTGTGATAGAGGTCTTGTGGTGGACTATGTGACCCTGTCCAACTATTGCCACAGATGTGAGATAGGGCAGAAAGCAGACTCTGCCGAGTTTGAGGAATGGAAGGGAAAGCATAAAGAGGAGTGCCAGAAGACAGTTCACTGCTCTTCCCAGGCAATGGAGGTAGAGGCTGCTGTCATTCTGTGGAGCAGGTCTGAAGCTCGGCAGAACTTCAGATATGTGGAGATGTATGGGGATGGGAAGGCACACTCCAGAGTGAATCAGGCCAGAGTGTATGGTGAGGGAGTGGATGTGCAGAAGATTAACTGTGTCAACCATGTCACCAAGAGGATGGGGACAACTGCCTCTGCCTCCATGATCACGCGTTTCTTACAAGTTTGTGGATTATTTTCAAGGTTGATGCTTTTGCCTTTGAATTTGATAGACTTAGGATGAAGTTTAATACCTCAAAGTTTGCTTGCATATGTAGAAATGGATGCCAAAATTGAAAAATCATGTTAGAAATGTGTATCTTTTTTAGTTCAATTGTTATACAAGTGTAAACTTTCCCAAACTTTAAAGTCAAATTTCTCAAAAAGTGGTTTTATTTCTACGGTAACATTTTTCTCCCCTTTAACAATGTGACTTAGAATAAAGATAGAATGTAGAAATTTTGCTTGTTTGTATATAAATGGATGCTAGTAGCAATAAGACTAGTTAGAAATCTGTAACTTTATTAGTTAATTTTTAATTAAAGTTTAATCTTGTCATGCCGGCAACGTTTTTTCATGTGTAAATGCCACTCATCACCAGAAACATTTGTAAGTGTTATAAATACATTTATAATGTTTTATAGCACTATATAGGTCTTCTTCTTTGTACACAACCATTGCTGATCCTATAAAGTTTGATCCTTGTAGTTTGGTAGGAGGGAGAAAATTGTAACGTGCATTTCTCAGTGATTGTGTTATATAACAAGAACTAGTCAATCTAGAACAATAAAAATTGATGTGAATTATCCTTGTTGTGTGTTTGTATTGTGTGCAAAGTTTCATTAAGATAGCTGAAACAGTTGCTGAGCAATTAATTTTTGACTCACATGCGAAGCAAAAGTGAGTCTATGTACTGAGCCGTGTCGTCCGTCCGTCCGGGCGTCCGTAAAAAACTTAAACGTTGGATTTTTCTCGGAGACTATTAAGTCTATCAACACCAAATGTGGCATGATGGTGTATGATGACAAGGCCTCAAAAAACATACATAGTGACTTGACCTTGCTTCAAGGTCAAGGTCACAGGAGCCATAAATGTGGTCTCAAAAACAGTCATTTTTCACATTTTCCCAATTTTCTCCCACGTTATTGAGAATGGCGACCTCAGCTACAAGTGGTATATAGGTCAAAGCAAGCTCTATCTATTGATACCAGTTTGGTTGACCTTGCTTCAAGGTCAAGGTCACAGGAGCTCTTCAAAGTTGGATCGTATACATATTTTGAAGTGACCTTGACCCTGAACTATGGAAGATAACTGTTTCAAACTTAATAATTATGTGGGGCACATGTTATACTTTCATCATGAGACACATTTGTTCACATATCATCAAGGTCAAGGTCACTTTGACCCTTATGAAATGTGACCAAAATGGGGTAGTGAACCACTTAAAGTGACTATATCTCATGGTAGAAAGTGCCAATAAGCACCATTGTGCTTCCTATGTCTTGAATTAACAGCTTTGTGTTGCATGACCTTGGATGACCTTGACCTTGGGTCAAGGTCACATGTATTTTGGTAGGAAAAATGTGTAAAGCATTTCTTTGTGTATGATGTCATTGGTAGGTTTAGTTGTTTGACCTTGACCTTGAAGGTCACCTGAAGGTCAAGGTCATATAAAGGTCAAGGTCAAGCATGTGAGTCGTATGGGCTTTGCCCTTCTTGTTTTCTGATGCCCCCGTTTTCTACGCCATGTGCCCCCTTAATCAGCAAATACTTCCGTGTACGTACACTCCTACATTCTCTGACCCTGAGAAGCACATTATAGGCACTGTTATCTTCGAACACCAGCCCAACTCGCACTGTCTCCGCCATTTTGGCTCATCCGAGTCACTGCAGCGGGAAGCATCGAGGGAGCTCCAGACCTCCCTTCTTCACGGCGAGTGCGTCCATATGAGCGAGAAATGTAGGCAACACCTAGCCCTCATGATGCTCTCGAGATTTTGGCCCCAAGGAAAGCGCCCTGGAACTCAAATAGCAGTGCCGCTTGCAGACTATATTGAAATAACACATCAAAATTGAACGACATAACACTGAATGAAAGTTGCATTCGAGGATAGAGAGCAATGCACACTTACCCCTTGAGATTCAGAGTAGATTGAGTGCCAAAAAAACCTACCATTACATCAGGTACTATTAAAATGTGGTCCACCTGTGACCTCCCATTGTGAAACAGTGCACCTTAGTGCCACAGCTCGTCGAAAGCCACAACAACTCAAACTAGGAAAAACTCAGTCAACGGTCCTGATAAGTTGCTAAGGTTGGCCAGACCAGAGAACTAACAGCAGATAAACAAAACCTTTTATAGAAAACTGATAACAATAGCATGAAATCCACGTGCAAACTCAACACCGTGGCACTAGATGCCTCTGGAAACGCAATACGTCCATGAAGGATTTCTTGCATAAGATAAAAATACAAATTATAAATCAAATGAAAGCTTGTTTTTTACTCTTTACATTCAAAGAATGATCTAAGGGATTAAAAATGCTAATTATGAATTACACACCATAGAATTCAGTGTGTACATGCACAAAAATGAAAAAGTAGAAAACAAATCAGTTCACTAGCTGTTATGGGAAGCATACAAGGGCCTAGAAAAATGAGAAACTTTAAATGTCAATATCCAAGAAATGCAAATGTATATAAACATTTAGTACAAATACAAGCAGATGGAGGCAGGCTAGCAATCAAACAAATCAAAGTATTTGTTCATAGAATTGGAAGATCAAACGTTTTGCAGTACGCTCTCCCGCCTTTTTGTCAACATACACACCACATGAACAAAGGTTACACTTTCCGATCATCAGTCGAAAATATATTCTGAAGGGAAGTAAATCTGCTTGCAAATTCCTTCAGCTATATTGGCTAACAAGATTTACCTCCCTTAGCCGTAATAGCGAAAGGGAGAACTTTGCAAGAGTGTCATGACTCCCATCTCGTGATGCGATTCTGGCGGGAGGACTCTCACCTCGAGATATTTCGCGATAGGACTCCTATGAGTTAACAAAGATGTTTATGCTAACTGAATGACCCCTGACCAAAATTGTTCTTGGGGGGGAAAAAAGAGGAATAGTAAGGATTGCCACAGCTTCATTCACTTTGTGACTATCCATCCACCACCCATCTCAATTCTATATTAGTGGAATTGTCAGAGGAGAGGCACTGGGCTGAAGTATTGGGCACTGTGCTTGGTTTTGCAGTACCCACTGTATGGACCTTTCCGCACCCGCATCTCCACCTACCTGCAGGGCGGACACCACGGCATCTTCACCGGCATGGTGGACAACTGCCTGTATGTGGGCAGTGTGGCAGAAAGTGGTGCAGGTAAGACTGTTCAGATACCAATGTTTGCTGTTATTTAATTTACTGGAGTCGTCAGCCAACAATGGCAGCGTATCTTCAGAATCGTAGGTTTTTCAAGCATTTTCACAAATCTAACAAAAATAGAAAGCCATGAAATAATGACAAAAATAAAAGATATGTATTCACTTAATTCAAACAAATTATGATCAAAATGTTTTAATGTGCATGATTTGAGTTAGCATGTAATCAGCCAAAAAAGAAAAAGTTCAAAAATCGTCAGTCAAGTTGCAAGAATAGAAATATGCTGGAATGGTGCCTTCAAAAAAAGAAGATTGAAATGCAAAAACAATGCCGATATATTTACCTATATTCTAATAGCATTTTCAATATAAAACAGGCACATAGAAAAGAAAAATCACTATATACATTGATAGATTTTCACGGAAAAGTAGTTTTGAGCAACAAGACCTTTAGTTCCCTACCAAACATAATAAAAGATAAATCATTTAGTCAACACACTGACTGAATAATATATACCTAATGTTTGTTCAATATGTATAAAATGTTAGCATGTAGTTAACCATATTTGAAAATAGCATATGCAAACGAGGTGCTGACAGCTGACTGCTTGTGCCGGGCTGAGGCGATGCACATCGACGTTGTTGACTGACACGTCGAGTCAGTGTTTCGATTGAGCGCTGATCATCGCTGTCATTGCTATCTTCTGTCTCACCTAGCTGATAGTCAGCAATATCTCGCTTTTCATCAGTCTCTTCAAAATTACTGTCTGATAGCTTCTTCATCGTCAGATCCTTCCTCTAACTCTAATTCAAGCACCTTCGATACGCGTTTGTCAGCCATTTTCGCAAAACGTACGGTGTACGCATGCACATTCACTGATTCAGTTTTCAAACCTTCGCCTCTAAAGAAATCGTAAAGAAAAGTAACTCACAACGCAGAAGTGGTTCCTACAGCATTCTAAACTGGAGTTGCTTCCCTTAGACCATCGGCGAGAATACAGGAATTTTCTGTTGACATCGCCCCTATGTTGGCGATGCGTTTCTGGTAGTGACGCGTCCATCGCCCCTATGCGGGCGATGCGACGCCAGTGAGTTAAAGTTTGTTTTGGGAACAAAAATCTATAGCAATGAAAAGAACTGGACTACTTTGATATATGACAGTCTTTTGAATGCTATTAACTTCAAACCAGTGGTTACTTCATGCAGTAGGAATATCCCATCTCTGCTTGTTTCAAAGATTTTGTTTAGTGGAAATGGCAGACTGAATAAAGCTAAACTCATTCAATGTACATCAAGTTACAGATGTTGTCTTATGATGTGCTGTTTGATCGTCAGTGAAGTAGATTTTCATGGATAATATACAAGTTCTTGTTATTGTTCTTGTGTCCTTTTATACCAAGCCAAAAGTGACTATTGGCTGATTTATCTTCACCTTTGCAAACTGTTGATGCCTCTCCCCTGACACCGCCATGCTTCTTCATTGCAGACAAAACTGACAAAGAGAAGGAGGAGAAACTGCAGACTTTGATTCCCACACTGATGGAAGGTAAGCATGCTTTGTGGAATGCTTATTCTGTAAATTTATCATTAAACATGGCAACATCGGGCAAGGGGGACAACTTTGCACCTCAGTCATCACTAGACTTCTAAATTTAGAACAGTGACCGAGCAGGCAAGTGTGAGTGGGAGGAGCTGGGAGAGCTGACAGCTGGGTTGCCATGGGGAAGACAGCCAGGGACAGAGTGAGTTGGTACAGAACATGACATGGTTATGTCTTCTTCAGACTGGAACACATTGTTAAATTGATACTACTCTTGCTCTGCAGAGCTGGTGGCCAAGGTGAAGGCACCACTGCTACTAGGGGGGGAGGGGGAGCCTCCACAGATCAACACGCAAGTGTTGGAAAACCTGGCCCTGGCTGCTGAGGTGAGCTTGTACACTTTTCTGTGTTCTGTGGCCTCCGGTTGGAATGAGAGACCATGTGTAGAGTGAAGGCTGATGGTGGTGGCATATTGTGTGTGTGTGTGTGTGTGTGCCCCTGTGTTTGTGTGTGTGTGCCTGTGTTTGTGTGTGTGTGTCTGTGTTTTTGTGGATGTGCCTGTGTTTTAGTGTGTGCCTGTATTTGTGTGTGTGAGTGTGTTGGCATGTGTATATATAAGGGGTGGAGGTCGGTTGGATTAAAGACACTTTATTAAACAGGATAATAATTTGAAACATTGAACTTAAAAGAGAAGGGACTGGGGTTGTTCTACATTGTTTTCAAATCGACCAACAGTTTTCAATGACTTTTTCATGAACTTGGGATCCCTATGTACACCTGCAGTGTAAAGACACTTTTTCAAGGGTCTACTGCACAGGCTCTACCGTTCAATACTGGAAGTTCAATCTCTCCTGCATTGTTTTGCTTTTTGTTGTTACTAGCATTAATGGGGAGAGAACTGTAATGGGATGAATTTTCAAGTGTGTATGTCCCGATATGACTGTGTATAACTATATGGAAGCTTTGTGGGGATGTTGCAGACGTTGTCGCACGTGACAATCCTGGCTGGTGTCTGCAGTCGGCTGCTCAAGCCTCTCAAGACTACCTGGTCCAAGAAACAAAAAAAGAAGAAGGAGCCTGTTCCCCCTGAGGTACAAATCAAGACTTGAGTGGCCTCCATGTTATGTAGAGTTATGTCTGCATGCGTTTGGACAATCATACATGTCTTGAAGCTTGTGAAGCAAACGATTGTGTTCTCTAGCAGAGCTGCAAGTCCTGTCACTTGTCAATATAACCATAAGGCAGATATAAAAGCTGCCAGTGTCTTTAGTTTCAAGTTGAACACTAATAGATCTGAACTGTAGTTGTATGCTATGATGGCACTAGTGAATTGTAATGTCTGCTGAAGCACTGCAGTAAATTTGTGGTGTCTCTTTGCAGCCTGCAACACTGGGCAGCTTCAGCAAGCTCGTGGAACAGTTGCAGGTCATAGCCAAGAACCTGCTCTTGCAGGTGTCTCAGGTGGACCCCATCTTCATGGCCATGGACCTCAGCCAGCTCAGCCTGTCCCAGCCCCTCATGCCTGACAAGGTCTCCTTCCCCTATCCTTTCACGCACAGTGTCTCCTATGTTGAGTGCTGTATGTGTGTGTGTGCATGCGTGCATGCGTGGATTACTCTGGCCTTGATACATGCTCTCTCTCTCTCTCTCTCTCTCTCTCTCTCTCTCTCTCTCTCTCTCTCTCTCTCTCTCACACACACTCACACACACACACACACACACACACACACACATTTGTGTATCTTGCATCTTTCCCCTCTTCTATGCCATGCTGCCATATCCCTCTGTTTCCTTTTCTGCCTTTTCACACACCACACCCATCCTTGACAGTGACAGCTTTGTACCAAATTGAATATATTTGGAATAGTGCTGATGTTGAGGAGTTCACCCTGTGTTCTTACAAATGCTGCGAAGACACAAATCACATCCTTGATACCTGTTCCTCTTTGCAGAGTGCACTTCTCACTAACTCCTTACTGTTTCGATGGTAGCCCTTTACAGATGTCTATGTTTTGCAGGAGGATGATGAAAGGATGGAGAAGGAAGTGTGGAGGAACGTGACCAACAGCTACCAGCAATCCACACGGGAAATTAGAGAACTCATCCACTGCAAGATGCTCTACCTCAATGAGCTTGCACTTTAGCCCAACCTGTCCATGTCGTCATGCCGACCTGCCTCAGGAAGGTCAAAGTGCACTGACTCTGACTACACCTGGCTGCCTCTACCCAGACCTGTGTGCAAGGATGCCTGCTGTGCCAGCGACTCGGATTGTTGCCAATCATTTGCATGCTGTTCTGAAGAGAGTCAGTGCTCTGAATGGCATTGTCAAACTGGCTGGCCGTCGTCTTGACCTGTCCCATGGGACGGTGCCTGCTGTGTTCTCAGCTGCCAAGTCTCTGTCCTGGAGAGCTGCTGGAAGATGTGATTTGGTTGCCAGAGTGGTATTCAGACTCAAGCAGTGAGGCAGTGTTGGGACTGTTCAAATCCATGCCGTTCCAGGCAGGTGATCCCTCTGGCTGCTCCCTGACAGTTTGATACTGAATATGCATGTGACAGACAGGAGAGAACAGTTGCTGTGATTTTTTGTACATAATTGCATGCAGTGGATGTGCTTAGATGGCGTGAGAGGACAGTACTAAGTCTTGAGAGGTTATAAACCTTTTGAAGTATTATGCAAATGGGCTTAGAGCCATCAGTTTTCAGACTGGAAGAGAAATTTTGCCCTGCAGTGTTTGAGGTTGAACATCATCACCAACAATGCAGTTAAGACATTCACTGGAGAGCATTGCTCAGTCATATCAGCAGGGTGTATGGAGGCAGTTTTCTACTTCAGTGTCACATCATGTATGCTTGGAGAGGAGTGTATCAAGCTGGTCCATGCATCAAGAGTGGGGGCAAAGCTATGGACTGGTGTTGCTAAAATGGTCCTGATCTCATATTCTGATGTCCAAAGAGCCGTCATGAGTGCACTGTTGCAAACCACAAGAAATGCACCCCACCCTTACTTTTGTAATCTTTTCAAATCGCGTCTTTCTTGAATAATCTGTATTCTCTGTTTGAGCAACTAGACTCTTAAATCATCAGCCCTTGGGGGAAATTCTGCTTTAAGAAAAAATAATTTTACATTTTAACCTGTATGTTGCGGTCATTGTTTTGCAGGAGTCTTTAAACACAGCTCTTGCCATTCAAGAGGCTGTTAAAATTCATGAAGTGTGAGTAGCTAGAAACTCCCTACGGAGCGAAGCAGAAGACGGTCTTCAGAGGAAGAGCCCCCGTCGTCGAGTGTTTTGGCCCTATAGTCTTCCTTCCATAACCATACTTCAGAGAGCACAGTTTTATTAAATGGGAATGCTTGAATTTTCAATTAGTAATGACAAGGCATCCAGTGAGCTGTTTTCTTCTTCTTCTTCTTTTTCTTCTCCTTCTTCTCCTTCTTCTTCTTCTCCTCCTTCTTCTTCTTCTTCTTCTTCTTCTTCTTCTTCTTCTTTTTCTTCTTCTCTTTCTTCTCCTTCCTTCTTTTCCTTCTTCCTTTTCTCCTTCCCTTTCTCCTCCTCCTTCTCCTCCTCCTCCCCCTCCTCCTCCTTCTTCTTCTCCTCCTCCTTGTTCTCTTGATTTGACATCCATTTGACAAGTGAAAGACCTGTGTACTGCAGGCATAGTGATAAATTATAGCGATTCATCATGAAGGGACATGTACATCATTGTCATACATCCATCACATGGCAGACTAAGATGACATGCACATCTCTGGAAAGAACATCTTCAAAGGGAACAGACAGTAGCAAGGAGCTGCTGCTTGCCTCGGCATCCCATTCGTGGCACAAGTTTTCCCTGCATGACAGACTTCACCACCACACCAGACAGTCTGTGCCCCTTCTTCATGACATTGTTTGAAAGTGTTCCTTTGGATTTTTCTTCCTTTCTTCCTCTCCCTGTTTGCATGTGGTTTGTTTGGTTCCTTACCCATATTGTTTTGAGTGGATAGTTAGGAAATCATACTGGACACCCAAGCTGCTCCTCTTTGACTTGCTAGTGGAAGTTTTGACAGCTGTAGTGGAGATGAGGGAAAGATGCAGGAAGAGGGTCTTGTCTTAGTGGTGTGAGGTTAGATAGCACTCAAAAATGTTTAAGTACTGAATCAAATTGTGTGTTCATTCTTGCCATGGTGTCGGCATACTATGTACCATACATTGATGGATCAGCCTGCAAAATTACTGTGTGCCTCATCTGCTAAAAAAGGAGAAATCTCTATCACTGTCGATATGGTTGGCAGCGAAATAAGGGCTTTTGTAATCTTTTATAACAATAGAATACATTCAAGACTTCGAGTATTTTCTTCATTATATGAGAAGGATTGTGCATTATATTTCATCCATAACAAAAAGAAAGAAACATGCTTTAGATAACGTGAAGACCACAAATGTTACCAGAAGAAGGAGACATGATGAACAGATGTGCAGGAAATCTATAAGTTAATAGATGAAAGAAAGGTGAAAAACAAAGCTGCATTAACAGGATTGTGACATATTGACGTGATACTCTCGATGTGAGTCTGTCCTGAGACAACAAGGGCTGATGCAGTATTGATGCGGTGCCATCAAGTCGTGACAGCAGACGAGAAGTCTGCCAGCACTCCAAAATTCCATGCTCTGTTCCTTCCTGCACCTGCTGCAGCACTGAAGGACTTAACCAGCTCAAGTAGGATTTTACTGCATACAGTGCACCTCAGTGTGTACTGCGTGCAATGCACATCAGTGTGTACATGTGTACATAGAGGATGTTTCCGAGTGGACCCTGCCCGTGTGAGAATAATACCTTTGTACTCATCAAATGTAGATCCTCTAGTGAGGTGGATGTCCTCAACAGAAGCCGTGTTGCTTATTGCGGCCAAAGTTCACTTTATGCAGTGGTGTTTGGAAAATGCGGGCAGAACTTGCATCCCACACGTGGAGTGAGGAATCTGGAGTGAACTAGTGTATGTTTTGCATGAGGACTATTGTGATTGCCTGCATTCCTATTTAACTTGTGAGTGCACAAGGAATGTTAGTTGCAACAAGTGACATTTGTGCTTTTCAGATTCTCCCCCCCCCCCCCCCCCCCCCCAATACTGCATGCTGAATGAAGCAATCCCTATACTGTTAATGACTGAACTTTTAGTTTGATGAAAAAAGTGTGTAGGATGCCTTTATTTTCTGGGTCAGCGGTGTACACTGGCACAGCACACTTCTGTAATGTGATTTAGTAAATCCATAAATGATATTTGTACCTGTGCTATTGTAAAAAACAAATTCATTTTTTTAAAAACCATTCTTTTTCTGCCATTCCTTCTCCACCCTCCTCTGCATCCTTTCATTCTTCCTCTGAAGTAAATGTATCTGTATCAGTGGTTGCATTTATTTGTTACATACATTTTTGCTAATGAAATATAGGTCATTGAAAACCTGCAACAAGCCCACCTGTGCAGACACGGGTGCAAACCACTAATCTCCAGCTCTTGGGGAGGGGAGCAGTGAGTTGTAGCATGCAAGGACACAGTCTTCAGGCAGCAGCTTCAGCTTGGATATCTTTCAAGAGGATAGTTTTTTTTACTCACATGCGAAGTACTCGCCCGTTTCGTCCGTCAGGGCGTCCGTAAAAAAACTTTAACGTTGGATTTTTCTCGGAGACTATTAAGCCTATCAACACCCAATTTGGCATGATGGTGTATGATGACAGGGCGTCAAAAAACATACATAGTGACTTGACCTTGCTTCAAGGTCAAGGTCGCAGGGGCCGTAAATGTTGTCTAAAAAACAGCCGTTTGTCACATTTTCCCAATTTTCTCTGAAGTTTTTTAGACTAGATACCTGGGCCCGTATTCACAACGGCGATTTATCTTTTTAACACTCGATTTATCCCCTAGCCCCGCGTTATCTTGATCGGTTAGATAAGGTACGCTCGTCAGAGGATCCTAGGTTGCACTTTGCTCTATATACTGGTTTCCAGCCAAGGGAGAGCGGAACAGGCAGTTGGAATCGTCTGAGTTTAGAGATATATCGGGGTTAAAATAAATCGCCGATAAATCGCCGTTGTGAATACGGGCCCTGACCTATAGATGGTATATAGGGCAAAGTAATCCCTATCTTTTGATGCCAGTTTGATTGACCTTGCTTCAAGGTCAAGGTCACAGCTCTTAAAAGTTGGATTGTATACATATTTTGAAGTGACCTTGACCCTGAACTATGGAAGATAACTCTTCCAAACTTCATAACATTGTAGTACACATGTTATACTTTCATACTAGGTCACACTTGTCGTGCGTCCGGGCGTCCTGTCATCCATAAAAACTTTAACGTTGGATTTTTCTCGGAGACTATTAAGCCTATCAACACCCAATTTGGCACGATGGTGTATGATGACAAGGCATCAAAAAACATACATATTGACTTGACCTTGCTTCAAGGTCGCAGGGGCCGTAAATGTTGTCTACAAAACAGCCATTTTTCACATCCTCTCAGCATGTGAGTCGTGTGGGCTTTTGCCCTTGTTTTTTATTTTTTGTACAAGAGTTTTATTTTATTAGTCACAAATTATACTTTGTAAAGTGTATCCCAACTTTCAATGTAACTTCTTTCTATCTTTTTTCCTTTAAAGGCATATAGGAGTTTGAGGTTACCACTTTTAAAGTCGGAAACTAAAATCAAGTGACTTTCAAAAGGAATCTGCCCGACATTAATGAAGGATTCGTTAACACTGTTTATGACTGTCATCAAGGCATTGACACCACTGTTACAGCGAGACCTCCGGCAGTCCATGGCTAGTGCAGGAACAGGGAGTATGTGCATCATGGCATTGCTGGAACTGCAACCACTGACCAAGCTCTGTACAAAGATGCTGGGCAGCATTCAAGGTACTCCAAACACCAAACCATGACCAGTAGGAGTGCGCAGTTTCCTTCTTTGCACCAGAGACCAGAGCTCCAGTATTCTGCTCCAGTCATCTATTAAATAACTGAAGAGGCAAGGCAGGAAAGCTTTTTGCAGTGCACACCTACATGCATCCATACATCCCTTCAGCCTCCCTCAGCACTTGGATGATGCAGTGGATCTTCATCATCTCGGTGCAAAGCAAACACCCTTGTGTTAAGATTTCAAGTACAGCATAAGTCTGAACACTACTGCCTGTCTACTTGGATGCAGGGCAGTGACCAAGGAGCCTCAATTTGGCAGGTCTTGCTTCATCTATCCAAATCTTAACAAGCTCTGCAGGAGTCTTGTCAGTGAGTCACCCGGCATCCCCATCATCTTCAATGTCCTCGGCCATAATGAATTCCAGGTGACAATGCATCCATTCCCATGGCCAATGTCTGCCACTGCAGTAAACTTAATTGGATGGATGGTGTTTTACGGCCTATCAGCCTTTGAAGGCCACTAAGCACGAACATCACTTGAGCAGTTTAGAGTAAACGCAATTCAAGTCGCGTGTCCCTAGTCATTCACCTCTTACGAATCGCGTAGGGAGACGCTGTGGGTCAATTCTTACCCTGAACCCACAGGGGAAAACTTCATAGGAGTGGAATGGGGTTAGAAGATTTCTCATCCAGCAAGCAGCTAATGTCAAGTGTTGTGCTCTCCTGGACCAAGGAGTCTCATTGGCAGAATATTTCAATAGCTTTGACTCCCCCCCACTGTCCATTGAAGATAGCTTCCCCAAGTCTTTTCAGCCCAGCAGTATTTCTGCATCTCAATGCCTATTAGACGTCTGAATTCAGTTAGTGCAAGACAGGTGAGTGCAAGAGGTGTGCGCTGTGCACATCTGGCTGGGAGGAATGCAGTCCCTATGGGACTTCCCCCCACTGCATGTTGGCTCTCGGCAATAAAAGGCATCCATACTCTGCCCTTGAATTCTTGTCTCCTTTATGCATCAAAGAGAGGTGATTGCACAGGTGACCCCCCACTGTGTTGTGAAGAAGTGGGCCTTGCATTCCTGGAGGTGAGGGTCAAAAGAGACCCACAAGTTAATGTTGGAGTGCCACAGGCCTATGTTGCCCCCGTCTCGAGTTGTGAGGAGCCAGCTTAACTTTCTAGGAGGTCCATGTTGGAGTGCCACAGGCCTATGTTGCCCCCGTCTCGAGTTGTGAGAAGCCAGCTTAACTTTCTAGGAGGTCCATGCAAAGGACTCGGTTCCTCAAATCAGTGACAAGCTTTGTTAATGGCCGCAGTGAGGAGATGGTACTTGATAAGGGAGCTAGCTAGTACATGGTCAGACATGGGCATTGTCTACACTGGGAAGGAGTTATCCAGCCTTGTGTAAAATAAGTAGTGTTACAAGATGAAGGATCCCACACCTCTTAATCAAACATCCCCTTGCTGTCTCTTACCATCCCTTGGTGCCAGCTGAGCCCCAGCTACTGTTTTCTTGCCCCAACTCACTGTTCTAAATTGATTAATTGTTGGGGAGAGCCTCCTGTTAAAAGTTGGAAAACTCCACAGCTGGTAGCAAGAGACGGCATGGGATAGGAGGCAGGGGAAGAGTACACCAGCATGGAGCATAAGATCATATGCCTCCAGTTTACCAGGAGGGAAGAACAAAGGTCATATGCCTCCACTGTTTACCAGGAGGGAAGAACAAAGGTCATATGCCTCCACTGTTTACCAGGAGGGAAGAACAAAGGTCATATGCCTCCGCTGTTTACCAGGAGGGAAGAACAAAGGTCATATGCCTCCACTGTTTACCAGGAGAGAAGAACAAAGGTCATATGCCTCCACTGTTTACCAGGAGGGAAGAACAAAGGTCATATGCCTCCACTGTTTACCAGGAGAGAATAACAAAGGTCATATGCCTCCACTGTTTACCAGGAGGGAAGAACAAAGGTCATATGCCTTCACTCTTTACCAGGAGGGAAGAACAAAGGTCATATGCCTCCACTGTTTACCAGGAGAGAATAACAAAGGTCATATGCCTCCACTGTTTACCAGGAGGGAAGAACAAAGGTCATATGCCTTCACTCTTTACCAGGAGGGAAGAACAAAGGTCATATGCCTCCACTGTTTACCAGGAGAGAAGAACAAAGGTCATATGCCTCCACTGTTTACCAGGAGAGAAGAACAAAGGTCATATGCCTCCACTGTTTACCAGGAGGGAAGAACAAAGGTCATATGCCTCCACTGTTTACCAGGAGAGAAGAACAAAGGTCATATGCCTCCACTGTTTACCAGGAGGGAAGAACAAAGGTCATATGCCTCCACAGTTTACCAGGAGAGAAGAACAAAGGTCATATGCCTCCACAGTTTACCAGGAGAGAAGAACAAAGGTCATATGCCTCCACTGTTTACCAGTTGGACCAGGAGGGAAGAAGTGTTAATAAGTTATGCACTTGGTCCAAGGATCTGGTTCAAGCTTGGAACACTGGCTATCTGCAAGTGCAAGTGAGGGCAAACCCAAAACTCTTTCCAGCCTCAACTTTGCATGCATTTTCTCCATCTAATGACTTGAACACATACCAATGAATATTTGTACATTGTGCAGGACACATTGGGTTTTGTTCAGCTGCTTACAAGCATTGCATCCACATTCACAGGAGCACTAGGCAACAACATTGTGGTTACGGTACGTTCAGAGGTCGGCGGTTTACCAGCATTGCATCCACATTCGCAGGAGCACTAGGCAACAACATTGTGGTTACGGTACGTGCAGAGGTCGGCGGTTTACAAGCATTGCATCCACATTCACAGGAGCACTAGGCAACAACATTGTGGTTACGGCAGGTGTAGAGGTCGGCGGTTTACAAGCATTGCAACCACATTCACAGGAGCACTAGGCAACAACATTGTGGTTACGGAAGGTGTAGAGGTCGGCTGCTTACAAGCATTGCATTCACAGGAGCACTAGGCAACAACAACATTGTAGTGGCAGAAACCTGACCGACCCCATTTTTCCCCACCCGACCCTAAATTTCCATTTGATGCACACACAAATGTGAAAGTACAGGCCTACCTACCTACCATCCCACTTTTTGACTCACATGCGAAGCAAAAGTGAGTCTATGTACTGAGCCGTGTCGTCCGTCCGTCCGTCCGGGCGTCCGTCCGGGCGTCCGTAAAAAACTTAAACGTTGGATTTTTCTCGGAGACTATTAAGTCTATCAACACCAAATGTGGCATGATGGTGTATGATGACAAGGCCTCAAAAAACATACATAGTGACTTGACCTTGCTTCAAGGTCAAGGTCACAGGAGCCATAAATGTGGTCTCAAAAACAGTCATTTTTCACATTTTCCCAATTTTCTCCCACGTTATTGAGAATGGCGACCTTAGCTACAAGTGGTATATAGGTCAAAGCAAGCCCTATCTTTTGATACCAGTTTGGTTGACCTTGCTTCAAGGTCAAGGTCACAGGAGCTCTTCAAAGTTGGATTGTATACATATTTTGAAGTGACCTTGACCCTGAACTATGGAAGATAACTGTTTCAAACTTAATAATTATGTGGGGCACATGTTATACTTTCATCATGAGACACATTTGTTCACATATCATCAAGGTCAAGGTCACTTTGACCCTTATGAAATGTGACCAAAATGGGGTAGTGAACCACTAAAAGTGACTATATCTCATGGTAGAAAGTGCCAATAAGCACCATTGTGCTTCCTATGTCTTGAATTAACAGCTTTGTGTTGCATGACCTTGGATGACCTTGACCTTGGGTCAAGGTCACATGTATTTTGGTAGGAAAAATGTGTAAATCATTTCTTTGTGTATGATGTCATTGGTAGGTTTAGTTGTTTGACCTTGACCTTGAAGGTCACCTGAAGGTCAAGGTCATATAAAGGTCAAGGTCAAGCATGTGAGTCGTATGGGCTTTGCCCTTCTTGTTTAATGTGTGGCCATGTTGCTGTAGCCACATTATGAGTACTGGATAATGCCTCTACTAATCCTATACCAATGAAGGCAGTCATGAGTACTGGATAATGCCTCATCTGCTCTATCTAGGTCAGAATTGTCAGCTTGAACTGCAGCAGTTTTCATAGTGGAGGAGAGAAAATGGTATAAGCTAAGGCAACTCGGTTTGATTCAGTTAACAAATAATAATAATAATTATTATTATTATTAGTATTATTATTATTAGTTAACAAAAGACATCACCCAAGTATAAGGCAATAAATTGATGTCTTTTATTCAAACATAACATGTCGCAACCACATGCCACACAGTATATGTCAAGATGATCCAATCAGGAGTTATTGGAATTCACGTCTATTTGTCAGGAAAAAATATTTCTAAAAAACTGTAGAATATACTAACAACTTAGTAACAGAAGTTAAAAGGACTTCTAGCCAACTAAGCAGTCAAAACTTCTCCTTGGCTTTTTCCACTGGTTGTTCCTACCATTGAGGCAATTGCAATTGAGGTTGAAACAAAATGGTGATGATGGAGCAGTCGGGGACCTTGAGCTGAAAAAGAAAAGAAAAAAGTTGTATGCTCATGTGCATCTACAAGTAGGTTTCCCTTATTAATTTACTGACTGAAGTAGAGCTGTATCAGGGCCAACTTTAGGGGATGCACTTGAATCTCCTTCCACAAATGAAGAATTTGATGAACCAAGACAGTGGAAACAATTTGACAAGTTACAAGCTTTCAAGTGATTTCATAATTATTTCGTTAAGCTGTCACCAAGACAATTTACACTTCAACATTGATTCACACCAGTAAAGTTAATGTCAAGTACTGATGGCCAGGACAGCAGGGTGGGAATTCCACAGCAAGCCTACCTCACGATGCCTGATGAAATGAACTGACGTCAGCAGTCTCACAGATTCCCAACCCATCCAAGCTGGAATGAGGCAAGGGAGACAACTGCTCCCAGCATGCCCAGCATGGGGAAGTAACCCCAGGCACCCCACACGCGTTTCTTGGGATCTGAAAAGAAAGAAAACGACTACTGTTAGAGAAGAAACAATCTTCCATGCCCCTAAAGCCCAACAAACTTGAATTCTGGGAGAATGGGGCAGGAGAGGGTGGGGATATCAGGTGGCTTCAGCCAAAAATTGACACAAGCAAATGAAACAGAACAGAAACGTGCTTTAATTATTTGATGAGTTACATGTAGGCCTTGAACATGACATCAACACTATTTGTTTATATTTATAATATTCATAATTTTTGTTTAGCAATGAGTTTGTAAGTGAGAAACTTATCTTGTCTGTACACTACTTAATCACCCATTAAATCACTACTAATGTTTTGTACTTTCATACACAGAGCAACTTCCAAATTGCTATTTCTACTGTAGAATATTCAATATCTGACTGCATAACCATCACCTCAAAAGAAAGTTTCATAGCAACATTTTTCAACAGTACAGGCAAAAAGGACAAACCTTCTTTCTGAAACAATATGTGTATTACCAGACAGCAATGATTAAGGGGGGACATGGCGTACAAAAACGGATTAATAGAAAATAAATCATCTCAGCAAATATGAAAGCTATGCTAATGAAATTTTATTCAGAATACAAACACACTGGAAGGTATATTCAAACAAAATTGTATTGCTGAAGACTTAGTTGTTCATGTGTTATAGCAAAATGACTGAAAAATAAACATACCAATATTCTCCTCTCCATCAAATTTTAATGAATAACCTTTTTATGATCAGCAATGATTGTAAACAAAGAAGAAGGTCTATATTACTCAATAACATATAATAATTTTAATCATGTTATGCCGGGAGCACTTTTTTTGGTTACTTGTTCTAAATTCCACTAAAATTATTTATTAGTGTTAGTAAACCACTTATTATATCTTATTGAGTAATATAGACCTTCTTCTTTGTTTACAATCATTGCTAATCATAAAAAGGTTATTCAGTAAAATTTGACGGAGGGGAGAAAATTGGTATGTTTATTTTTCAGTCATTGTGCTATAACACATGAACAACTAAGTCTTCAGCAATAAAATTTTGTTTGAATATACCTTCCAGTGTGTTTGTATTATGCATAAAATTTCATTAGCATAGCTTTCATATTTGCTGAGTTATGATTTATTTTCTATTAATCCGTTTTTGTATGCAATCTCCCCGCTTAAGGCAAAATGGATTCCAGTGAAGTATGAACTACACTTCATGCTTCCTGTCTCTCTTTTAGCAGCGTGACCATCAGGCAACAACAAACATTAGTTGGGGTTAAGGCAACTCGTCTGACCCTACCTTTTTCTGCCAACCCCAATTTTTTTTTAATTACAAGAAAGAACTGCGTGCTGTCCCATCTTCCCTGCCCTATGAGCACACAGGAAATCCCCTATTGAAGTATTTAAAAAAGCATTTTCAGTTACAGAAAGTTTGGTTTATGTTCAAAGCGGCCTCTTCTGAAGGAAAAAAAGTTCAGACCGAACTTCTGACCCTTTTCTTTTTTACCACGTTACTTTAACCACAACTTTTCTTCTTTTTTCTTTTCTTTTTTTGGGGGGTGGGGGGTGGGGGGAGGGGGTGGGGGTGGGGGGGGGTAGTAGGGTAT